>WWET01007041.1:39481-55726 GCA_011038615.1 Limnodynastes dumerilii | reverse complement strand
GGGTCAGGCTGCAGGGGAGGGAGGGTTAGGGTCAGGCTGCCAGGAAAGGAGGGTTAGGGTAGTGAGAGGGGAGGGTTAGGGTTAGAATTAGGGAAAGGAGTGGGGGACTTCGAAACTGTCTGGGAGGAAATGGCCCTATTGAAATAGGACCGTTCACATCCCTGATTATTACACCATAACGCTGTTACCAATGAGATCAGGTAGATGCATCAGAAACCATTTTCTGGAGACTCCATGGTTTAGCATATGATCGTTTCTATGCTATTATTTAAGTGTCTGAAAAGTATTTTTTATATATTTTAAATTAGCAGAGAATGGACCAGATTCAGAGATTGAAAATAAGAGGAAAGTTACTCCTGGGCAAAACCATGTTGATTTCAGGAGAAGCAAATTTTATCTGTTGCAAACAGTATTAGAGTTGAGAGGTGATGTTTCCTATCCCAAGTCTAAATAACAGTGTGATAGTAACGCTGGTCATTATCTGTGTAATAATATAATAATATAATAGTATTCTAGATGAGAGGTGATAAATAACAGTGTGATAGTAACTCTGGTCAGTATCTGTGTAATAATATTATAATAATATAATAGTATTAGAGATGCGAGGTGATAAATAACAGTGTGATAGTAACTCTGGTCAGTATCTGTGTAATAATATAATAGTATTAGAGATGCGAGGTGATAAATAACAGTGTGATAGTAACTCTGGTCAGTATCTGTGTAATAATATTATAATAATATAATAGTATTAGAGATGCGAGGTGATAAATAACAGTGTGATAGTAATGCTGGTCAGTATCTGTGTAATAATAATATAATAATATAATAGTATTAGAGATGAGAGGTGATAAATAACAGTGTGATAGTAAAGCTGGTCAGTGTCTGTATAATAATATAATAATAATATAATAGTATTAGAGATGAGAGGTGATAAATAACAGTGTAATAGTAACGCTGGTCAGTATCTGTGTGCAGTAAAGATATATCTCTGCATGCAAAGAATACAATTACCCTGACTCCCCATGCAATCACCATGGTTTATCCCAGGAGTGACTCATTTCAAGCACTGGATCCAGCCCGTATTTAGCTCCTTTTAACCCTACAAAAAAATAACCCATGGGTAGAAATGAAAACCATGAGCAGGGGCGTGACTTCAGGAAGCGCAAGGGGTGTGGCTTCCCCTGCAGTATAAGCAACTGTCAGCAGTTGACAGCTTAAGAGAGTGCTTGGCACTCCAGGTATGAGTGTATGTATGTAGAGCGCTCCACGCTCATGCCTGGAGTGTCAACCTCTGACAACTTCTTTTACAGTCATGCGCACCCCCAATACCGCATGGCTCCGCCTAGTCTCACCTGCCTGTCACTCTCTGCCCGGGCCTCCTGTCACTCTCTGCCCGGGCTGGTGGGGATTGTAACGTGTTAATTACAGTGTAAGGTAATATAACCCGTAGAATAACGTTTATTCATGGAGCCTGATGGATGTCTTTCAGACACCTCCAGATAACACGGAGAATTAGCTGCTTCTCTCACCGCAGCCTTAATAAGGTTATTAACCGAAAACCAATACGGATCAGCCTCATAACATCACAGAGGGAACGGCCCGATAATATATGATTTGATTATGTTCTAGACATAACTATCCCGGCTCACACCGTGAGAGCGACCTTTTGAAGAGCTCGTAAGTCGGCATTTTAGGTGATGTTACAAAGAACAGTCAGCGTGTTGTATGGAATTACTCCATCATATTAGACTGCAGAGAGGGACCATAATCAATACAGAGCTGGAGCTGTCAGTCATTCCCGGGCTCGGCTCCTAAAGACACACATTGAGATTATTAATAAACGAGCAGAGAGCTGTAAACACACAGACAACTTTCATTCAACCTCACGGAGGATCGGAGCCACGACCCACGCGGTTTCCGTATGTGGGGGGGTTTTACGCTGCCGTAGGGTAAATGGGGGTAGATCCAGAACTAAGCACGCAACAGATGTTATGCTACGTAACTCTGAACGTACTTACCAGCCACGTATCAATAGCGCAACTAACAACAAAGGGGCCTGACAGACATACGACTCCCGTAATTACGCTTCGGAGGCGGTGTGAGCCGTTTAAATCATTCAGTATGGGCGTGGCTTAGGCATTTATGTACGTGAGGCCTTTACGTTCGTCAGTAGTTACGCTTTGAAAAGTTAAGGTAGGGTTCGGCAAGCGTATGACGGCCAAAGTAGGTACGAGCGAGGGGAGTGCCTAGAAAATACGCTATGCGATGAAGCACAATGGAAACGTAGGTCTGGATCTGGCCCAATGTGCGGATCAGCGGTCTGTATGACCTCTGACTTGAGCCTATCTTCCTAACCCTGCCCCTGCTGTACATTTTATATGCTTCCCCCCCACCCACCAAAGCGCACAGAGGGGGAGCACAGCCGTTTTTCTCTTATTTACCATCGGACAGAACTAAGTTCCGTACGATGGTGATTACGTTAACTTAACATCTGGAGGGCGTAGGCGTCCTCCAGTCAAAATAGCCCACGTACGCCCTTTGCGTGCCTAAGTGGGCACACAGATGGACCTGTGGATCTGGTCCGGATTGAGAATTGTTTATTATCGCTTTATAATGAAGTTTTACATTGAGACCAAAAACATAAAACTCTGTAGAATTCTGGGTGTAGTTTTCCGGTTCTATCGTCTATTTTGTGACAGACCATTGTGTGGCGGGTGAATGGCGATTGCTGGAAATTGCAAGCAGTCTGCATTATTGAGAGCGGCGATACTGCGACTCCGAGTCCTGAAGTGTTCTCCTGTTTCCTACAGCCCAAACATTACCTTTACCTTCAGCCCTAACTCTAACCTTTCCCTTCTGTAACCCTAACTCTAACCTTTCCCTTCTGTAACCCTAATCCTGACCCTAACTCTAACCTTTCCCTTCTGTAACCCTAACTCTAACCTTTCCCTTCTGTAACCCTAATCCTGACCCTAACTCTAACCTTTCCCTTCTGGAGCCCTAACCCTTTATGTCCCGCAACCTAACCCTTACCCTCTATGTCCCGCAACCTAACCCTCTATGTCCCACAACCTAACCCTAACCCTCTATGTCCCACAACCTAACCCTCTATGTCCCGCAACCTAACCCTAACCCTCTATGTCCCGCAACCTAACCCTCTTAGTCCTGCAGCTTAACACTAACCTTCCCCTTCAGCTCTAACCCTCTCTTCTTGAAGCCTAACCCTAACCCTTCCCTTCTTGAGGCCCTAACCTTCCCTTCTTACATGTCTAAGCGTGCCCATACTGTACGATTTAAATGCCTCACACCGCCTCCGAAGCGCAATTACGGGTGTCATATGGCTGGCACTCCTCTTCGTCCTTAGTTACGCTCTTCATACTAGGATGGTATGTACGTTCAGAGCTTCATGCCGTTGTCGCACGCATGTGCAGTACCTACAAAATAGCGTTTTTACGTCCCCCTCTAGCATAAATACGCTAGCGGACGCAGCTCTGGATCTGGCCCATTTTTATTAATATGACCTTAATGGTGATGGTCAATGTTAGACCCACAAAACGCCTCGACGTTCACCCATTGAGCCAAGAAACCAAATATGGGACAGACTTACATGAATAAAGTCCCTCAACCCAGCAAGTCTCTGCATTAGCTTGACTGTGTGTGAAAATGTGTGTGTGATCGGCTGCGTATTGATCAAATGGTCAGACCCGTAATAAAAGGAAAACACAGACACCGGCTTCATGCAGGACCACAGCGGCCTTGTCTGGCTCCCAGCCATCACGTAGAGTTCTCAGTTACAGCGTGATCTGCCAAAGCGCAAACACGTCCACAAACATATACATCCACGCTACAGAGTGCTGCTCGAAGCATCTTGGATCCCAGCTATCATTTTCATTTAAAGACTCACAAAGACTGTCGTGGAAGATTAATGAATCAAGTAATCACAGCCTAGAAGATGGCTTAGCTCACATGGATGGCATAACAAATACGTCTCCGAGACGTGGCAGAGAGTTTGCTAATAAACCCCTACCCTTGAAGTTAAGTGAAGAGATTACAATGAGCGGAAGAGATTAAATTGCTTTCATTGGAGACAAACATAGAATTTTTGATGTTTGTTTGTAAGGCGAGGCATGGTGAGAGAGAGGGAAATGTGTTACGTGAGCGCTTGTGCCTTTCATCGGGAGATTGAAACCGAGATGCAGTTGCCGCCTTACAGCCACTAGAGGGCATCTCTCCTTGAGAACAATTTTCTGCTAAGTAAATGGAAGACGCCAGTTCCTTTAATGGTGCTTGAAACAGCTGTCATGGCACGGCTCCAGGCCAAGCACCATCTGCAACCAAATTGGTTCCATGATGACAATTTGCAGTAACAGGAACACTGGCTCCCTCCTTTTTATGGATCCCAATGAAAATGACAATTTTAACTTTGCTGACTGCATCTCCCCAGGCAGTCATTCCCTCGAAAGCTCTCATGTCGGGGGAGGAGTACGTACAGATTCTAATTACCTAACCCCACTGTGACGTAGCCCAATCAATTATTTTGCTAGCCTGAAGCAACGAGCAGACTTGCCAACAATCAGGTCCTGGGCTGTCAGCCTATACATCCTCAGCAGGGGGCATTGGGAGATAATGACTTACCGCCGGTAGAGGGGAATTAGCCGCTCTTTGATTACGCTCAGCTGACAGAATTCGGTGAATTGACTCTCGGTTATTAATAATTCCGTGTTTAGCCCGTGCGGCTTCTCTTCATTCCTCTAACGTGCCTGTCTTTGCTCACTTTTATTATGTTAAATTATAGAATAAATGTATTTTTGTTACAAGGTGTCTGACTATCAGGGCATGCTTATAGCTAGGGGGCTGGTGTTTGACACTGAAGGGGAAGGGGGTACGGACACGTATCCGATACTTATCAATTCGATGGACAGGTGATTGCTGGACGCCAGATCTCTGTAACACATGGATTGGCGCTTCAATAAGGACATCTGATCAACTTTTCCATGCTCAGCGGTGACATCTGCTGGACACTTCCACAATCGTCGTGACATGGACCGGATGAGTATTATCTTTAATAGTTTTATGGCTAGGATTAGGGGTTAGTTTTAAGGTAAGGTTTAGGATGCTGAGAGAGGATCATTAGGGTTAGGCTGCAGAGAAGCAACAGTTAGGGTTAGGTTGCAGAGAAGCGACAGTTAGGGTTAGGCTACGGAGCTGTGACAGTTAGGATTAGGCTGCAGAGAGGTGACAATTAAGGTTAGGCTGCAGAGAGGTGGCAGTTAGGGTTAGGCTGCGGAGAGGCAAAAGTTAGGGTTAGGCTATGTAGAGGCAACAGTTAGAGCTGCTAGGCTATGGAGAGGCCACAGTTAGGGTAAGGCTGCAGTGAGGTGACAATTAGGGTTAGGCTACGGAGAGGCGACAGGGTCAGGCTATAGAGAGGCTACAGGGTTAGGCTACGGAGAGGTGACAGTTATGGTTATGCTACGGAGAGGCAACAATTAGGGTTAGGCTACAAAGAGGCGACAGTTAGGGTTAAGCTATGGAGAGGCGACAGGATTAGGCTACAGAGAGGTGACAGGGTTAGGCTACAGAGAGGTGACAGTTAGGGTTAGGCCACGGAGAGATGACTGTTAGGGTTAGGCTATGCAGAGATGACCGTTAGGGTTAGGCTGTGCAGAGATGACAGTTAGGGTTAGGCTATGCAGAGATGACGGTTAGGGTTAGGCTATGCAGAGATGACGGTTAGGGTTAGGCTATGCAGAGATGACAGTTAGAGTTTGGCTATGCAGAGATGACAGTTAGGGTTAGGCTATGCAGAGATGACAGTTAGGGTTATGACAGTTAGGGTTAGGCTATGCAGAGATGACAGTTAGGGTTAGGCTATGCAGAGATGACAGTTTGGGTTAGGCTATACAGAGATGACAGTTAGGGTTTGGCTATGCAGAGATGACAGTTAGGGTTTGGCTATGCAGAGATGACAGTTAGGGTTAGGCTATGCAGAGATGACAGTTAGGGTTAGGCTATGCAGAGATGACAGTTAGGGTTAGGCTATGCAGAGATGACAGTTAGGGTTAGGCTATGCAGAGATGACAGTTAGGGTTAGGCTATGCAGAGATGACAGTTAGGGTTAGGCTATGCAGAGATGACAGTTAGGGTTAGGCTATGCAGAGATGACAGTTAGGGTTAGGCTATGCAGAGATGACAGTTAGGGTTAGGCTATGCAGAGATGACAGTTAGGGTTAGGCTATGCAGAGATGACAGTTAGGGTTAGGCTATGCAGAGATGACAGTTAGGGTTAGGCTATGCAGAGATGACAGTTAGGGTTAGGCTATGCAGAGATGACAGTTAGGGTTAGGCTATGCAGAGATGACAGTTAGGGTTAGGCTATGCAGAGATGACAGTTAGGGTTAGGCTATGCAGAGATGACAGTTAGGGTTAGGCTATGCAGAGATGACAGTTAGGGTTAGGCTATGCAGAGATGACAGTTAGGGTTAGGCTATGCAGAGATGACAGTTAGGGTTAGGCTATGCAGAGATGACAGTTAGGGTTAGGCTATGCAGAGATGACAGTTAGGGTTAGGCTATGCAGAGATGACAGTTAGGGTTAGGCTATGCAGAGATGACAGTTAGGGTTAGGCTATGCAGAGATGACAGTTAGGGTTAGGCTATGCAGAGATGACAGTTAGGGTTAGGCTATGCAGAGATGACAGTTAGGGTTAGGCTATGCAGAGATGACAGTTAGGGTTAGGCTATGCAGAGATGACAGTTAGGGTTAGGCTATGCAGAGATGACAGTTAGGGTTAGGCTATGCAGAGATGACAGTTAGGGTTAGGCTATGCAGAGATGACAGTTAGGGTTAGGCTATGCAGAGATGACAGTTAGGGTTAGGCTATGCAGAGATGACAGTTAGGGTTAGGCTATGCAGAGATGACAGTTAGGGTTAGGCTATGCAGAGATGACAGTTAGGGTTAGGCTATGCAGAGATGACAGTTAGGGTTAGGCTATGCAGAGATGACAGTTAGGGTTAGGCTATGCAGAGATGACAGTTAGGGTTAGGCTATGCAGAGATGACAGTTAGGGTTAGGCTATGCAGAGATGACAGTTAGGGTTAGGCTATGCAGAGATGACAGTTAGGGTTAGGCTATGCAGAGATGACAGTTAGGGTTAGGCTATGCAGAGATGACAGTTAGGGTTAGGCTATGCAGAGATGACAGTTAGGGTTAGGCTATGCAGAGATGACAGTTAGGGTTAGGCTATGCAGAGATGACAGTTAGGGTTAGGCTATGCAGAGATGACAGTTAGGGTTAGGCTATGCAGAGATGACAGTTAGGGTTAGGCTATGCAGAGATGACAGTTAGGGTTAGGCTATGCAGAGATGACAGTTAGGGTTAGGCTATGCAGAGATGACAGTTAGGGTTAGGCTATGCAGAGATGACAGTTAGGGTTAGGCTATGCAGAGATGACAGTTAGGGTTAGGCTATGCAGAGATGACAGTTAGGGTTAGGCTATGCAGAGATGACAGTTAGGGTTAGGCTATGCAGAGATGACAGTTAGGGTTAGGCTATGCAGAGATGACAGTTAGGGTTAGGCTATGCAGAGATGACAGTTAGGGTTAGGCTATGCAGAGATGACAGTTAGGGTTAGGCTATGCAGAGATGACAGTTAGGGTTAGGCTATGCAGAGATGACAGTTAGGGTTAGGCTATGCAGAGATGACAGTTAGGGTTAGGCTATGCAGAGATGACAGTTAGGGTTAGGCTATGCAGAGATGACAGTTAGGGTTAGGCTATGCAGAGATGACAGTTAGGGTTAGGCTATGCAGAGATGACAGTTAGGGTTAGGCTATGCAGAGATGACAGTTAGGGTTAGGCTATGCAGAGATGACAGTTAGGGTTAGGCTATGCAGAGATGACAGTTAGGGTTAGGCTATGCAGAGATGACAGTTAGGGTTAGGCTATGCAGAGATGACAGTTAGGGTTAGGCTATGCAGAGATGACAGTTAGGGTTAGGCTATGCAGAGATGACAGTTAGGGTTAGGCTATGCAGAGATGACAGTTAGGGTTAGGCTATGCAGAGATGACAGTTAGGGTTAGGCTATGCAGAGATGACAGTTAGGGTTAGGCTATGCAGAGATGACAGTTAGGGTTAGGCTATGCAGAGATGTAAACCAAATTGAGGATAAATAGGGTCTAGGGTCAGTATAGTTTTCAATAAACAAATGGGCAGACTAGATGGGCCATGTGGCTCTTATCTGCCGTCACTTTCTGTGTTAGGGGGTAATGTGCGGTTATAGTATTTGTGGAAGGGGGTAATGTGTGGTTATAGTATGTGTGGGGGAAGGGGGTAATGTGTGGTTATAGTATGTGTGGGAGAGGGGGGTAATATGTACTGTATATGTAGGACTGTATAAATATTGAAGCTAAGTAAAAAATAATAATAAAAAAAAAATTCAAAAAGCAAAAATAAATGTGCCATTTCCAAGGTTTATTCGAGGGGGGAAGGGGGGGTCTGTGTCTGGGAATTTCTTTTTTGAAAAGGTGGTAACCCTACCGGCCGTCCCGTATTTCACTATCTTAAATCTAGTCACCGTATAGTACAAGTATATAATCCTAGACTAGAAGCGTGTCCCGAGGTGGTGTATAGGAATGTCAGGTGATGCCAAGAGTGAAATAGGACAGAATCAGGATGCAGAATGGAGAGGTGCATGCTGGGAGCAGGAGAGGAAGGATCAGGAGCTACACACAGCAGCTTACAAAAAGAATATACAACAGAGATAACAGAGCAGCTAATTATAATCGGCACCATGGTCTCGGGTTATTTAAAGAAACTGCTGGCCAATCAAACACTAGCTAGGCTTCCATCCCCCCTCTCATTGGCTGACTTCCTGACTACCAGGAAACAACCAGCACACACACAAAAACTTGTTTTTGAAGACTCTTTTTTTACTTATTCAGCAGAGCTTTTGTGATTAGCGTTAATGAATTGCCCAGCGGGTGTGATTTTCCTCTAATCACACTATTACACAATTCTCTCTTAGTTTGCACAGTGCATAAAAATCAAAATTACACCATGTCAGCTTGCAAACCATACAGGTTTTTATAAAAAGCTATTAGATTAAGTAGCACTTTACAGATAATATTTCACATTCACATCAGTCCCTACCCCATTGGAGCTACATACTAAGGTCCCTAATACATACACAGACACAGAAATTAGGGTTAATTTATTAAGCAGCCAATTAACCTACCAATATGTTTTTGGAGTGTGGGGGGAAACCCCTGCAGGCACAGGAAGAACATACAAACTCCACACAAATAAGGTCTAGTCCGGGAATTGACCTCAGCGCTGTGATACACAAATGCTACTCACTGAGCTACCGTGCAAACCTTCAAATAAAATCTGCCCCATAGTGTCTTCCTGCTCTGCCTCCCCTTAGACCTAGATAGCCCATCCAGAAAATTAGCGGGCCATATTCTCTCTGCGGCAAAATGTTTTGTGCCCGTAAATTGGAAACAGCCCACATTCCCCGGCATCCTCGCCCTTTAATCTAAGATAGGGTTCGTAACGCATATGGAAAGAATCGTTTTTACGAAAGGGCCGTGTTCTACCAGCCAATTCCGCCTAGGTGATGGGATCCCCCTTCCCCCATTCACAGTGGACCCCTACATCAAGCTACATCTTGTATTGGACATCATGGATGTATTTATATTCTCCTGCTGTAATATTCGATGGGTCTACTGTTAAATATCCATTTTATTTTATTCCTGTGTCTAGAAAACAAAATCAGCCCCAAAGTGAGGAGAGGGATTTGCCCAAGAGAGCGTACATTCCATGTGGCGGAGACGTGGCATTGTTTGGTGGGAAGACGTAATTCAGGTACAAGCTCATACCGTTCTAGCTACTAAGGAGTGAGAATTTAGGAGTTAAGAACCAACAGCCACGGATCCGGTTCAGTATCGGGGTGTTTGGACCAGCTCAGTTGGGCAACTAGTACTCTCTTTTTCTTTACCTATTCCTAATTGGCTGCAGGGCAAAGCCTTGTCGACCATCTCCACCCCCCTGCTGCATCCCCAATTAAACTGACAAGTTGCTTTCCCTTTCTTTTGCTAGCCCCAAGCAATTGGTCATGTTATTATTTTTGCTTTCATCTTAAGACGCGTCCTATTGGGTGCCTGCAGAGCAGCACAAAGGTCAGGAGGTATATTGTTGTCTGTACGTGTGAGGGTAATTTAACTTATCCTTAAAAGGAGAATTACTTTTATGGAAATAAGTCGAGAGACCAGTCGGCAGCACAAAACATAAGCAAATTGTGCTAAACAGTCTGAGCTGCCCGCTCGACAGAGAATGCATCAGGAAATTCCATCATAAATATTATAATTTCATTACTTTCCTCAGCGACAAAAAAAAAAAAATAGCAGCGTGAAATGCGATGAGATTGACAAAGGACAAGCTGTGTGATGGGGGAGATGGAATGCCAGGGCGAGCGATAGCGGGAGGGGGGTGGCAGGTGCCAGCTGTCTGAGGCCCTGTGTTTAAAATTTAATACCAAAATCTCAGCTGAAGGTTTTGTTATCTATCAGAATAATGTGGAATAACCATACGGGAGCTTCTCTAATGCCCTCGTTTTTCATCGTTCAGATTAAGAAGGAAAATATCACAGAGAAAACATTCAGATAAATGGGCACCGGGAATGGGTTCACCTTGGAGATAGAATAGAAGACAATCTCCTTGGACAGAGTCTTGGTTTAAAGTCTCGAGGCTGCCGCTGACGCTTCTAAATGCTTACATTTGGTTTCCTCTTGTGGCAATTGGCATTCAATGACGTTAATTCACAGACCACGGATTAATGCGCCCTTACCAGCGCTAGGCACAAATCCATGACTGGCAGGTGTTGTTCTGCCCTTGTTTGCAGCAGCTAAATTGTGCAAAATCTGCTGTGTTTTTTGGCCATAACTGTAGAAAGAGGTTTTTTTTTCGGCTATGCCATGGCCAAGGGCATAGGCTGAGCCATGTCACATCAGTTTCTTGTTCCCTGATCCATGTGTGCTCTTCTGAGAGCAGATGGAAGCCTCAGGGGTGGAGGAAAGGTGGCTTCTTCACTGGCCCCATGGCAATTAGAGCAGCATAGATGGCCTAGTGCCAAAGTAATTTACCCCAGAAGTTTTGAAGTGGGTAGAAGAGGCGGGAGCACAACCATTGGCATGTGCAGTAGTGCCCAGTTAAGTGTTCCATACATGGTGGGAAATTGCATGCATGGAGGGCCCAGTTGAATAGGGCTTCGGAAATCATTAAAACTTTATTTACCAATTAGCAGCTACTGGCTTCCTGTAGAGATCAGACAATGGAGTTGATGTCACCCATTCAATGTCCCACAGAAAAAAGTGTATGGCTCATTCTGTGAATTGAATGGGTGATGTCATCTCCATTGTCTGATCTCTGCAGGAAGCCAGCAGCTGCTAATTTTTAAATAAGGTTTTAATGATTTACTAATTTGCTGCAATCTAGCTTCCCCACCATGTCGTGAAATTAGCCCAAAAAGTTAGTGATTAGGAATTAAACTTAGGGGACCAAATCCAGACATAGTGCCTGATACAGATGTAATAACAACGGCCAATTTACGCATGCAGCATGCGTAAATCTGGATGTGGGAATGCACTGCGCACGCGCACAGCAGATGTTCGTCATCGTAACTCTTATCATACTTAACTCCTTATGACAGAGCGAACCATCCCTACGCAAGCCGAATATATGCATTGTGGACGGAGGGAGGCATTTAAATTGTATGGGCGGGGTCAGTTACTTCCGTATGATAAGGCGATACGTACGACCAGAGATACACAAGGAATAGTTAAGGCAGGTCCTGAGAACTTGGCTCAGTTACGTACGTGAGAGGGGAGTGCCAGGGGGTGGGGCATTATCATTAGTAGTGCGTAACTTAGGTACGTTGCATACGTAAAGCGATCTTAAGTATGGATCAGGCCCCAAGTCCGTGCGGAATAGGGGAGTGAACTATCTCACTACCACCCCTTGTGCGGAGTTCAGCACAGCCATGCTGCCATAAAACAACCTCAACCGCGGATTCTCACGGCAGTCTTTAAGCCAGCCACGACTGTATCATTTAAATGCCCCCTCCGCCCATGCGTGGTTTAGGGGAGTAGGGGGATGGTCTGGCCCTGTCATTACAATCTCCTATCCTATGGAACTGCATTTGGTACGGAAGAGATTCCCATGGTAACATCGGGCAGGTGTATGCGCAGATGTAAGAGCATTGCATAAGTAGCCTAACTTGGAATTCCGAGGGTCCGACTGATTAGATCGGGTCCAGTCCATTGTGTGTGTGCCAGCCGCCGCTAATCAGTCAACAACTGTAGGTTTTATTCAGCCATGAGGTTACATCTGAAATATTCTCCACAGGGAAGAAAATGACTTAATATACAAGCAATTGGGTTAAATGCTGGAGGGAGATTTGAGGCCACTAATATTTCCCCTTTCAGACGTAGCAGTCGCTTTAAATATCATAAACTAAGAGCAACACTCATCATCGGCCTAATGGTACCAGAGCTTGTACACAGCAGTATTGCAGTATTCTAATTTAATCATCACGTAAAGGACTTGTTTATAAATCAAGTGTACACTGGCACCGCTGACCAGAATGCACTCACTGCTATCATTCTGCAGGTACGTTACTGGAACACATTCTGGTGCTGAACTTGTTATAGGTTGTGTTCAATGCAATGTACAGAGCCCGAGGGTGTCTTGTACCAATCATAAACACAATACAATCACACTGTACCTGTGTCCAGGGGCAGGGGAGCAGAAGGGCATCTGTATTTATTTTCTGTATACAAAAGACCGTCAGTCGCGTTATTTTCCCCCCAGGATAAAATGGTCCGCTCCTCCCCTGCCAGTTTCCCTTTGTATGTAATGTAAGGAACACAAGGGGTCTGTTCTTAGCACAAATGTTAATGCCACTTTAGCCTTATTAACCTCACTGAGGCAAATGGAACACAAAGCAAAAAAAAAAATCAATTTTAAATACAGAGATGTTCTGCTGACTGGTTTCACCTTCAAACGATCTCAAATCACTTTCTCCGGTTCCAGAAAGAGGAGACGGCGGCCATGCTAAAGCTTTACTTTATTATTAAAATACAGCTGGGTGTCACACTGCAGGGAGAACGATTGTGTTGTGAGTGGTGGCGCTCTAGTACAGTCCTAATACACATTTCCCTGTATATGTTACATTGCAGTCATTACAGTACAAAGTAATACTGAAGGTCATACTGGCCAGGTCTTCCTGAATGTCAGGGAGACTCCATAAGGAAGGAGTGATCTCCCTGAAGAGCGGGTGATCAACCTGACTCCCTGAAGAGCAGGTGATCTCCCTGACTCCCCGACCTGACTCCCTGAAGAGCGGGTGATCTACCTGACTCCCTGAAGAGCGGGTGATCTACCTGACTCCCTGAAGAGCGGGTGATCTACCTGACTCCCTGAAGAGCGGGTGATCTACCTGACTCCCTGAAGAGCGGGTGATCTACCTGACTCCCTGAAGAGCGGGTGATCTACCTGACTCCCTGAAGAGCGGGTGATCTACCTGACTCCCTGAAGAGCGGGTGATCTACCTGACTCCCTGAAGAGCGGGTGATCTACCTGACTCCCTGAAGAGCGGGTGATCTACCTGACTCCCTGAAGAGCGGGTGATCTACCTGACTCCCTGAAGAGCGGGTGATCTACCTGACTCCCTGAAGAGCGGGTGATCTACCTGGCGCCCTGAAGAGCGGGTGATCTACCTGACTCCCTGAAGAGCGAGTGATCTCCTTGACTCCCTGAAGAGCGGGTGATCTCCCTGACTCCCTGAAGAGTGAGTGATCTCCCTGACTCCCTGAAGAGTGGAAGATCTCCCTGACTCCCTGAAGAGTGGGTAATCTCCCTGACTCCCTGAAGTGCGAGTGATTTCCCTGACTCCCTGAAGAGCAGCTGATCCCCCTGACTCCCTGAAGAGCGGCTGATCTCCCTGAAGAGTGGGTGATCTCCCTGACTGGCTGAAGATTCAGTTCCAGAAGTCATTGTGGTATGATGACAGAAAATTGTGTTCTGTTTCCCTTTATTGAGGCCTATGGAGGCCATTTTCATGGAGGCCCAGATGTAATAAAAAACTGTCAGTTATCTAAGACAACATGGGCTAGATTTTCTAAGCTGCGGGAAAGGAAATGTGGAGATATTGCCCATAGCAACCCATCATCATTCTAGCTCTCATTTTCCTATTACTTACTAGAGAATGTCAGCTAGAATCTGATTGGTTGTACTGTAAAGTATTGAATGGCAGTACTTTATATAAACATATATTTATTTTATTTAACCGCTTTATCATGCATTAGGTTAGCATAAACCTCTGCTTGTATTTGGCTGGGCGCCCTCAATGGTCCTGATACTGATTTCTGTGTGTTTTTTATATGCATGTCAATAAGTTCACATGTGAGAGGAGAGTGAACTCCCCTGTCCCACCTGTCACCCCCTGTCACTCTCCCTGTCACCCCCTGTCATTCCTCTGTCACCACTTCCTGTCTCTCCCCCTGTCACCCCCCTGTCTCTCCTGTCATGCCCCTGTCACTCCCTATCATTCCCCCTGTCTTTCCCTCTGTCACCCCCCTGTCACGTGTGGAGCTCTGGACACTTTTGTCCGTGCAGATCTTTCTATCACCACCCATTTACCGTAATCTGGCGTGATTAGGTACGCACCATTTTGAACTGAGTTCTGATGCGGATCATCTGGCGCATGCCAAAATATCACCTGACTTCCGCAAGCACATTGCGGAGTTAGGTAACTTTATTAATTTAGGATCAGATTCAATGGGCCTGATCCAGACCTACACTCGGGTGCGTTTTTACAATGATCGTAAGCGTAAAAACGGCATTTGTACTTACTGCGCATGCTCGGGGCAAATGTTACGCTCATGTTACGCTACGAAAGTCTCAGCGTATAGGCCTTGAGCGTACCAGCTTCATTACTACGCTCGAGGGGGCGTGCCTGCTATACGAAAGCCGTAAAATCCTCCATAAAAATTCATGCACTTAACTTCTGAACCAAAATAACGCAGCCTTAGCGTTTAATTGAATCGAGCCCTTTGATTCCTTCATCATGAAGCCAAGCCTGAAATAAATTCCCAGTTCATTGTCCATCACTGTATATATTTCCATACCTTTTACATTCTGTATTGCATCGGGAATGGGAAATGCTAATTCAATGTTCTAAAATAGACTGTAGCGTATAAGCCCTGGGCGGTAGCCCTCTGGACTCTAACATGGCCCTGTGACTTGTGCAACTGTTCTGCCGCAAACCGTGTTTACTGACATCAGCATTTGGGTCTTTATCGGGTACAGGCACTTGTTGTACATTGATTATGTCTCCCGCCTGCAAAACTCCCTTCAAAGCACGAGCGATCGTGCAGTGACGTGCGTTTGGGTCTGAATATCAAGTAACCGAGTGATTGGGCGCTCATTGTTTCAGAGCATGGGCAAAATCACAGAAAGATACACTACACCCAGTGACATATGGCTTGAGAAATTGCCCTGGACGGCATGAAACGCGTTGCTGGATATAAAATCACACGCTGTGGAGACAATTATTTATAAGCTGATATTTATACTTCTCACCCTTATTATACATGGGCTAAATGAGCTGCTGATTAAAACGTTGGAATCGCTTTCGCAAAAGGCGTCTGGACTGAATTTCAATCTATTCCGTTATACATTCATTCTCACGATCCGTGGGCTGTGGGGTTGTTGTTGAGTAAAGAGTTGAATCCTCCAGTTTGGGCGAGAGGCAGCTGGATCGAACAATTTTTCTCCATACTCACTGGGCGGCACCTGTACCCTTAACTTTAATACATCTATCAAGCTATTAATTACTAGGTCTAGATCTTGTGTCGTGCTGGCCACCCGGATCCTGGGACTTGCTGATTATACTTTCCTACCTGGACCATATGAAGGGGGCTGCACTCATCCCATATTCTGGGTAATCTCTTTCTAGTGTGTCCGCGGATGCATTTGAGTCCGTTAATTGTTGTGTTACACTGAATCTTTTACAATCTACCCTAGTATTGATACCGTTTTGTGTGTTTACTCAGCTTATACACCCCATTAGGGTGTGTTACCATTTTATTACTGTGGTTGCATTTAATTTATTAGATTTTAATAAATTGTTTTAAATTGTTTTCAAACTGCTGACAAGCGTTGTTTATTTTACCATCACAAACCAT
>WWET01007041.1:25006-35440 GCA_011038615.1 Limnodynastes dumerilii | reverse complement strand
TATTATTATTATTATTATTATTATTATTATTATTATTATTATTATTATTATTATTATTATTATTATTATTATTATTATTATTATTATTATTATTATTATTATTATTATTATTATTATTATTATTATTATTATTATTATTATTATTATTATTATTATTATTATTATTATTATTATTATTATTATTATTATTATTATTATTATTATTATTATTATTATTATTATTATTATTATTATTATTATTATTATTATTATTATTATTATTATTATTATTATTATTATTATTATTATTATTATTATTATTATTATTATTATTATTATTATTATTATTATTATTATTATTATTATTATTATTATTATTATTATTATTATTATTATTATTATTATTATTATTATTATTATTATTATTATTATTATTATTATTATTATTATTATTATTATTATTATTATTATTATTATTATTATTATTATTATTATTATTATTATTATTATTATTATTATTATTATTATTATTATTATTATTATTATTATTATTATTATTATTATTATTATTATTATTATTATTATTATTATTATTATTATTATTATTATTATTATTATTATTATTATTATTATTATTATTATTATTATTATTATTATTATTATTATTATTATTATTATTATTATTATTATTATTATTATTATTATTATTATTATTATTATTATTATTATTATTATTATTATTATTATTATTATTATTATTATTATTATTATTATTATTATTATTATTATTATTATTATTATTATTATTATTATTATTATTATTATTATTATTATTATTATTATTATTATTATTACACAGATACTGACCAGCGTTATTATTACACTGTTATTTATCACCTCTCATCTCTAATACTATTATATTATTACAGATACTGACCAGTGTTACTATCACACTGTTATTTATCATAATACTATTATATTATTATTATATTATTACACAGATACTGACCAGCATTACTATCACACTTATTTATCACCTCTCATCTCTAATACTATTATATTATTATTATATTATTACACAGATACTGACCAGCATTACTATCACACTTATTTATCACCTCTCATCTCTAATACTATTATATTATTATTATATTATTACACAGATACTGACCAGCGTTACGATCACACTGTTATTTAGACTTGGGCTGGGAAATATCACCTCTCAACACTAATACTGTTTGCAACAGATGAAACAAGACTCCCCTGCAATCAACATGATTTAGCCCAGGAGTGACTTTAAGTTCTTATTTTAAGAAGATTCTTAAGTGTGAATCAGGTCCCATGCCATTAACCAGTAACTAACACAGAGAATCTATCTATCTATCTATCTATCTATCTATCTATCTATCTATCTATCTATCTATCTATCTATCTATCTATCTCATATCTATCTATCTCATATCTATCTATCTCATATCTATACATCTCTTTTATAATTCTACATTATTTGCAGTTTCATGTAATTACCACGGCAACAGCGGGCACATGATGTATTGATCAGAGATGTTTGGAGCAACCCTCTGAGTTCAGTCTACTCTGTGCACTGTAACATCCTCCCCATCCTCTTGCCACATTAGTCTTCACATCAGATATTAGCAGCTGCGTTTTTGTGTTTGTGACTGGTTCATGACTTGGTTTCTCTCCAGAGAGATTTTGAAAAAGTCCGAATAATCGGGGTAAAGTCTGAAAGTTACTGCACTTGTAGTTGTAATAGAAACACGCAGTTACTGTTGAAACATAATGCTGTAAGTAGGAAAACAACACATCTTTCAGGGATTTGGGCGATAAATTTGTCTGCGCAGGGCGGTGGCGTTACACGGAATTACCGGCAGAACCAAGAGCCGCAGTTTTGTGTAACTTATTTTTAGTTGCTTTTTAGTAGGTGCTAAAATTTCCCGGCAAAATAGTTGAATGTATTTTACATCTTTCTGTCTGTCACCGGTAAGAAGTTATTGGATTGCGGCTATAAAAATGCACAAGGAAGACAGCGACGGCCGTAAACTCTCTCCCATGTCTACACCAGGAGAGTGGATTTATTTTCCTGGCGGTACACACAATGGAATTACTTGTTTAAACTCCCTGCAATGTTTTTACCGCCACACAGTACAAATGACCGAGTTTTCCGTTATTTTTCTTCCCTCACTGCCTCCCGTCCATGTTGTGTATAATCCACTCTACCTGTCGCCTCTCCCCCATCTCATCTCTCATCCTTCTCCCCTCTGAATGCCATCACAGCTTATACTTGTGCTGATTATCGGGACGTGTCTGCAGCTGGGTGCGATCAATGTTCTGCAAGCGCTGTGGACATCAGATCAATGGCTATTTGGGGCGGGCCGTGGTCTCGAGCGGACATTGATTCTCATCTCAAGATGCAGCCAACAGATATTGGGTTTGGGTTGAGCCACTTACACTCTGGTACATATATTTCACTAACAGCAAACAGAGGTGGGGAGGGCGTCACACTGCTCAAAAGGAAACTCTGAGGCCTGCAGATATGGTTTGTGTATTTGAACATGACTTTTTGCCAGTTTTGTGACCTTTGTTGTCAGCAGAAAATATTAAATATTTAAAAATTAATTCTATGGCCTATTTATTAAACCTAATTTTATCAAAACAATGTTCTGACTGAGCCCAAGACACTCCCCCTGTGACTGAGTGCAAGACACATCTCCTGTGACTGAGCCCAAGACACTCCCCCTGTGACTGAGTGCAAGACACTCCTCCTGTGACTGAGTGTAAGACACTCCTCCTGTGACTGAGTGCAAGACACTCCTCCTGTGACTGAGTGCAAGACACACCTCCTTTGGCTGAGTGCAAGACACTCCTCCTGTGAATGAGTGCAAGACACATCTCCTGTGACTGAGCCCAAGACACACCTCCTGTGACGGAGTGCAAGACACACCTCCTGTGACGGAGTGCAAGACACACCTCCTGTGACTGAATGCAAGACACTCCTCCTGTGACTGAGTGTAAGACACTCCTCCTGTGGTAGAGTTCAAGACACACCTCCTGTGACTGAATGCAAGACACTTCTGTGACTGAGCGCAATACATGCCTCCTTTGACTGTACGCAAGACACACCTCCTGTGACGGAGTGCAAGACGCACCTCCTGTGACTGAATGCAAGACACTCCTCCTGTGACTGAGTGTAAGACACTCCTCCTGTGACTGAATGCAAGACACTTCTGTGACTGAGCGCAATACATGCCTCCTTTGACTGTACGCAAGACACTCCTCCTGTGACTGAGTGTAAGACACGCCTCCTCTGGCTGAACACAAGACACGTCTCCTCAGGTATCAGCTGTGCCTGTAGGTAAAGCATGCTGGGACTCGTAGTTTCACAACACCTGACTCGTGCTTGCCAACACTAGTTGGCCAGGTCTGCTCATTACTCTAGCTCCTGTATGTATGTACCAACTTTTCTGTTGTATTTAGAACATCTTAGCTGTAACAGTGTAATAAAATTGCACTGTTCTTGTTTAAAGAGAGTCTTTTCAGAATAATATATCAAATGTTTGTGTATATATGTGTTTTCCTGTCTGCTCGTAAATATTAAATTCATCAATTGCAGAAAATACATTTCAAGGCTTTGTGCACAAGCTGGGCCTTAAATCTAAACTTGGTACTTGGAAGTATAGTTTTATATTCAAATAGGAATTCAACATTTTATCACTTTAACATCACTGCAGATGTCTGTATTGGACACAGAATTTCATGTCAGATAAGGAACGTTTGACCCATCCAGTCTACCCATTATTTTTTTTGCTTAAATGCATGTGTGCAAGTTTACATTGCTCTGTATGAGCCTCTGCCACCTCTGATGGGAGGTAATGCCACTTATACACTGCCCTTTCAGCGTTCATGTTTCTCCACATTTCCTGTAAATCATTCTTGCCACCTCAACTGGAAATAAGTAGACTTCTACGGGTTTTTTTTTTATCTCCAAGCTAGTTCCTCTAGTCTCTCCTTGTATGCTGTGTGACACAGGCCATGCACCATTTTAGTTGCTCTTCTTTGCTCCAAGCTTCCTCTGTAACGTTGTAGTTATGGTGTGGCACGCCCCTTCCTCTGTAACGTTGTAGTTATGGTGCAGCACGCCCCTTCCTCTGTAATGTTGTAGTTATGGTGCAGCACGCCCCCTTCCTCTGTAACGTTGAAGTTATGGAGCGGCACGCCCCTTCCTCTGTAACGTTGTAGTTATGGTGTGGCACGCCCCTTCCTCTTTAACGTTGTAGTTATGGTGCAGCACGCCCCTTCCTCTGTAACGTTGTAGTTATGGTGTGGCACGCCCCTTCCTCTGTAACGTTGTAGTTATGGTGCAGCACGCCCCTTCCTCTGTAATGTTGTAGTTATGGTGTGGCACGCCCCTTCCTCTGTAACGTTTTAGTTATGGTGCGGCACGCCCCTTCCTCTGTAACGTTGTAGTTATGGTGCAGCACGCCCCTTCCTCTGTAACTACATTGTAGTTATGGCGCAGCACGCCCCTTCCTCTGTAGCGTTGTAGTTATGGACGCATGATTCCGTGAACTCTGAATCAAATCATGGATTACGGCGGGCAACATCTGCCCGACACGTGCGCAGAACGGCATATATGCCGTTCTTACGCATCCGCCTGCCTTCACTACGGCGGGCAGGGTAGGTCTGGATCAGGTCCAGCATCACAGTATTTTATCTAACAAGTGTTGTGTTAACGACCATGGGCCAGATCCTGAGCCAAGCACGCTAGCCGATGACGTCAAATCGTCTATTTGTATTTACTGCACATGATGTTACGCCACATAACGCTGAACATTCGTACCATCAGCGGAACTACGAATGGAGGGGCGGGGGCACCAATACGACACCCCTAATTACTCTTTGTAGGCGGAGGGAGGCATTTAAATTGGACAGTATGCGCCGGTTTAGGCCGTCACGTACGGAAATCCATTACGTATGTCAGTACTTGCGCTATGAAAAGTTAAGGTAGGGTTTGGGCAGCGTAAAAGTACATACGAGCGAGGGGAGTCCATAGAAATTACGTTAGCATAAATACGCTACGCATTGTTACGTAACTAGCCCATAGGTCTGGAATTACCCCCATGTGAGTAAGGTCAATAAGTTAAACCTGTCGCCCGTTTAGTGCTGAATTTACGACATTCGGATTTCCTGGCGCTGCTATCATGTACTTTATTGGCTCATATATCGAGCATTAGTTATGTAAGGCCTGCGAGCTACATAACGCTGAGAGAAAAGTCATCGGAATAATATACATTAATATGCGTCTCTTTTCTACAGAAAGCTCTGTAATTGGTCTATTTATTCATCTCACATCTGGGTAGCTTTGTTTTGCTTTTCATATATCTGTGCCTGCATTGTGCCCAGCTCAGCATTCCCCTGTAATTAAATCAGTACGTATTTAACGTTTGTAGATATTAATTATTTTGTTATGCGGTGTTAAGCCATTAAAAGCAAGGATCTATTTAATGTGTCTTTGCTTCCTCAACAAGGCTTTAAAGAAGCTTAGCGGGTTCCTAGCGTCACAGGCGCTGTTGCAGAGGGGTTAATTGAGTGCATAGGATAAGAGGGTGGTGCAGACTCTAGTGGGTTTAAGGCTATTGAAAGCCGCACTTAAAGGTAGACTTTGAATGAATGAAGATCCCTGGCTCTTGTCTCAGTCATGGTTAGGCGTCATTTACTTGACTAGCCGGGAATGTTGCAGGCTTTTTTTTTCCCCGCCTGGTTACTAACCCTCAGCATATACAAAGGAGAATCTATTTCTGCAGCCATCGGGCTCATATCTCAGACCAGATGAGACACAGAAGCATTAACTGAACAGGATCCATCCCACCGAGACAGCTACCAGCTGGGGTCTCTCCTCGCGCTCGCCTCCTGCACCCCATCAGTGCCCCGTTACACTGATTCATTGAGATAGCGATCTTTAATTAGACCTAAATATTAATGGCTGAATGCACATCTTATCGCTCAACCCGACGGGAGGAGAAGCGCAGCGACAGGGCTCATCCGCACGTCTCCTCCGCAGGTTACATTATTAAGTCCTAGCGCTTCAGGCGGCATTACACAGCGAATGGGCGCATTTATTTTCCATTTCTGCCATGATTTAATAGAGGAACGGCTACAAAGCAAGCGCTCGGGGTCCTAATATTGTGTCTCACTCATTTTCTCTATTAGTGAAACCTGTTGGAGGAAAATGGTTTTCCTGTTTTACATTTATCCGGAGCAGGGGGAGGCCGGCAAATTATTCATCAGGAGCCGCATGGAAAATGTGTGCTTGTGTTGTGGCCCCTGCATGCTATTTCACCGAGAGTAAAATGAGGGGTTTATAGGGCCTGGGAAAGCCCAGTGTGGCCCCACCTCAGAATATTGAGCCATTATAATACTCAGAGATCACCTGATGTGTATTACAGCCGGTGTGTAACACAGCAGCCATTATTATTATTAATACGCTTCATACTGAGCGTGGTTCACCGGTGCGATAGTCTGCATTTCGAAAGACCATTGAACTACAGCAGAATGCAGACTGGCAGCAATTGCGGGAGGTATGCATTCTAGTAAAATGGGAGATGGGAGTTTTTTTCCTAACCTTAACCCTCCATAACCCACAGCCTAACCCTAACCTTCTCCTTCTTCAGCCTTAACCCTAACCCTCCATGCCCTGCAGCTTAACTCTAAACCTCCATGACCCACAGCCTAATGCTAACCCTCCATGTGCCGCAGCCTAACCGTACCCCCTCTATGCCATGCATCTTAATCCTGACCTTCTATGACACACAGCCTAACCCTAACAATCCATGCCCTGCAGCCTAACACTAACAATCCATGCCCTGCAGCCTAACACTAACAATCCATGCCCCACAACCTAACATTAACCCTGCATGCCCCACAGCCTGACCCTAACCTTCCATGTCCTGCAGCCTATCCCAAACCCTCTATGTCCCTGCAACCTAACCTTAACCCTCTATATCCCTGCAACCTAACCTTAACCCTCCATGCCCTGCAGCCTAACCCTAACCCTCTATGTCCTGCAGCCTAACACAAACCCTCTATGTCCCTGCAGTCTAACCCTAACTCTCTGTGTCCCTGCAACCTAACCTTAACCCTCCATGCCCTGCAGCCTAACCCAAACCCTCTATGTCCCTGCAGCCTAACCTTAACCCTTATCGGGAGCCACATCCCGTTAATATGTTATTCAGTGTTTGGGAAAGCACATTTGTCGCTTTGGACTTGTTATTATCGGCCTATGAAGGTGTGTAAGGCTGTGGCTACAGACACAATTGGGTTTGTTTTGCCTGCACCTGCTTTAATTGCAAACTGCCAGCAAACGGCCCTGAATAATCCCCTTCGTTTAAATTGCAGCTAAATAGCGATGAATATTTTAGTGCTGAACACGGGTCACCTGGGGATTGTCTGTGACACAGATGCTTATTCCCTTGGAGATATGTAACGCATTCACGTATAACCACGTTACAGATTGTTCCCAGGATGCAGTAATAAACGTTACAGAGACGCTGTAATAGAGGACATCTGACATTAGGGGGCTCCGTCCTGCCCGGCCTGTGCTCTGTGTGAGGACTTGTCTGCCTGGGATGTAATCCAGGGGGTGTCTGTAGTGCTGTACAAGCCCCCTCCCCCTGCTCTGAGCTCCGCGCCACACGCTCCTTCTCTCGGCAGGCGACGTGCATGAGCTGCCGTCCTCTTTCTCTTCTCAGCTGGGGCTGAAGTGGCTGCTGATAAATTATGAAATTATGCAAATTTTTTTCTTTTTCTTTTATTTAAGTCGTTGCTATTTGACGCTTCATTATACGCATCTAATTCTTGGCGGCTCATTATTTTCCGGCAGCCGCCTTTTCTTTGGTCCCGTAGATCGTTACTTGTGTTTTAGCTCTCATCCTGGTATTTACAACGATGCGGGTGGGCGCTATTTGGCTGGAGTGTAGCATCACCTTATAAAAGGCGTGAAAAGCTACCCACTGATATAGAATCATTGCTAGATATTTTAGCGTCAGGGGCAATAAAGGAAAACTGGCGCCCCCTAGCTTTTGACTGGTAATCAAATGAACCAAAAATTTTGACTTAATGGTGCCCCCTTTATGTCTTTATAACCCCTCACGCACACCCCCAGTTACCACCCGGCATATCAATATAGGTATCTATGAGACGGTGTAGAATTCCTGTTGATATGGCACAGTGGTCAGTATTGTTCACTGCTCAGTCTATTAGTGGCTGCAGATATGGGGTAATTACTGTAATGGGGTGTGGTCAGACTAGGTGGGGGCGTTGTCACCTCCAGGGGGTGTGCCTAGTCTTTGGTTTTTACCCACCTCTCTTCCCCAACCAATGGTAGGCGGAGCTCTGTGGTGGGTGTGGCTACCTGTTAAGAAAACAAGACCCCTCCACCCACAGGTTCCTACCCGATCCTGGTGGATGACGCAGCGTCCTCTCCCGATGTCAGAAGCGGTGGCCCTTGCCAGATGATCCCAGCCATCCTGGCCGGCACATCTTCTTCCGGAGGTTCTTCACTTCTTCTCTTATGTCTTTTTCTCCAACACAGTAGTGGGTCCTCTTCTCTCTTCAGCGTGCGGAGCTTCTTAACTGACTTATGACGGGGCGAGCACAATATGGCTTCCGGCCACCCTAGTGACTAATGTCGATCTTTCACAGGACCAGATCCAAATCTAAGAACGCACAGCACTCGTAAGTCTCTGCAGCGGATTATGTAGGCTAAGTGCGATCCTAGACTCTGTCGTGTGAGGGGAATGCGCTCGTACACTCACATGTTCGAAGCTTCCGTGCCCTGAAACCTACCTTAACCCTTACACCCCCCTGTACGTTAGGTAATCATTCATAATGGAGGATGTACTGTGCGATTTAAATACCACCCCCCCCTTCCACCACCATGTGTACGCATAGAGGGTCGTCATGGGTTACTTTACGTAATTGAGAATTGTTCATAGTGCGTTCTGATGCGTAGCCGCCATGTAATTTTGTTCCCAATACCGGATCATGTCCAGAGTCTTCAATGGCGGCAGCTTCTCTCCTCCAATCAGCGGCACATTAAACCTTCGTCCCGCCAGAGTGGACTTTCAGCTTCCGATGGGCCCTCTTCTTCCCTCTTTTTCAGCTGCTTCTGGCCTCGTTCGGGGTCTCGGCACGCTGGTTGACAAGTTGACCTAAAAGCAAAGGTTTCATTCGGTCCTGGTGTTAGTAAAATAACTTTATATATTTCAAACAAACCTCACTCTCTCCTTCAATCCATAATCATTTTATTTAGAGGAGCGTCTTATATTATAGAGCATCCAGTTGCGTTTTAAGAAGTGAGGGGACCCTTGTGCAGGATTTGTACATGGCCCCTCCCCCCCCCCCCCCCCCCCTTACCCAAAGACAGGACTGTCCCGATTTGCGGGCCTCAAAAGGGGTGGGGTCTAACTGTGCCCCGCCTATTTTCAGCCTGCGAATCGGGGCAGTCCCACCACAGGGGAAGGGGGGGGTCTTATTCAGCATCTATTTCTTCCCTCTGGAAGATCTTAGAGGGAGGAAATAGATACCGAATGGCCCCCCTTACCCTGCCAACACTGGGATCAGAATGCATGCCACAGGACTCCCTGTTCTGAGGGGCCCGGGTGCACTGCACACCCTGCATGCATTATAGATACGCCTATGAGAGCATCACTTTAAGGATTTTCCTCTGGATTTATTGGTGGCAGCATTGCTGTATATTGTGCAGTGTCGTTATCTGCCACCTTCTGCAGAAACGATGTCACCTCCTGATAGCAGGAGCCAGTAAGCACTGGAACAAATTAAACTTGTGATTGAAGGGGTATAAAGTTGGAGATAATGACATGTCAAAGGCGGAGGCTCCAAGATTCCGGGCGATTCCCGCGTTTCAATGTCACTGGAAAACTTGCCGCAGATAGAGAATAGAGTGTAAGCTCAGAAGCGTCACATATTAATAGATGAATAATAGTCCCTATAACATGGTGCATATGATCTCAGTAAATAAATTGAACATCATTTCGTGCACCAGTGTTTGCAGATCAACGTGATCTCGTTTCTTAGTGATTGCACCAAGCTAAATAAGCTGAAACAGACTCCGTCACCTGAGTGACAGAGCCCAAAATACACACTGTCACATTTATGAGTATGTAACAACCTGCACTTAGACAAGTGACTGACTGTGCACCACAACATAACATTTGCAATAGAAAAGCAATTTCAAAAATCTAGTATATCGCATTGTTGATGCAATTTCCATGTATTCCCTCCCATTCATTTTAAAATGACCTGTGTTACTGTGGTGGGTGTGTAACAGGTGGGGTCAGTCTTGTACTGGGTGTATCAGTGTGTGCAGGTCTCTCCTGTGTTACTGTGGTGGGTGTGTAACAGGTGGGGTCAGTCTTG
>WWET01007041.1:0-18091 GCA_011038615.1 Limnodynastes dumerilii | reverse complement strand
TGAGGGTTAGGGTTAGGCTGCGGGCCATGTAGGGTTAGACTGCGGGCCATGGAGGGTTAGGCTGCTGGCATGGAGGGTTAGGCTGCGGGGCATGGACAGTTAGGTTAGGCTGTGGAGCATGGGGGGGGTTAGGGTTAGGCTGTGGGTCATAGAGGGTTAGGCTGCAGGCCATGGACAGTAAGGTTAAGCTACGAAGCATGACGGGTTAGCACTGAAGAAGAAGAGGGTTAGGGTTCGTATGCGGAAAACTGTTAGGGCAGGGCTAAGGGTAGAGTTAGGTTAAAACACTTACCTTTCAGCAGATGACTCTTCACGACACCAGAGACCAGATTTACTAAGCTAAGGGTTTGGAAATGTGGAGATGTTGCCCATAGCAACCAATCAGATTCTAGCTGACATTGGGTCGTATTCACAGATCCGTTTTTGCGCGGAGTTCCATGCATATTTTTACGTTCGGAGTAACTGCGCATGTGTAGTAACTTTATTTACACTATTTACATTGATTTTACGCACGGAATTCCATGAGGCGTGTACGTGTGAATCGCACTTGGGGACATACGTACGGAGGGGCGGGGTTGAAATCCGTATGGACAAAGTTACGTTAACGTGGGTGGAGGGGGGCATTTAAATGAGCAGTTGAGGGCGGGGTTAGTTAGATACGCACGTCAGTAAATATTATAAGCACTTAAATGCAAGCGTAAAGATAAGGGCGCTCTATGGTGGCGGAAGTCTACATACAGCCGTCCGTGTGAGGGGAGTGTCCTGGGAGGTGGCTTGCAATGTGCGTATAATTGTGTACCTAGAACTAACGGATCTCTGAATACAGCTCATTCTCTAGTGTGTAATAGCTAATACTTAGGATGGGAGAGAAGAATAGAAGACAGCGGATCGGAGAGAGCGGAGGAGAGAGCAGAGGGGAGAGCGGAGGAAGGGCAGAGGAAGAGCAGAGGAAGAGCAGACAGATGGAAAGGACAGAATAGAAGAGGACAGACAGGGGGAGAGGACAGAAGAGAAGAAGACAGACAGGGGGAGAGGACAGAAGAGAAGAAGACACAGGTGGAGAGGACAGACAGGGGGAGAGGACAGAAGAGAAGACAGGCAGGGGGAGAGGACAGACAGAGGAGAGTAGTGGAGAGATGCATTGTGGGTCAAAGTATTTTTTCTACAGATTGTCAGTTTATTTTTTTAATGTCCGCGTTGAAGAGGGAAACGATGCCGGGAGTATAAATGTCCAGATGGTACCATTGCATCTGCTGTATCAGTATTGACGCTGTCGCCATTGCGGCCAAGTAAACATTCTCCCTATATACGTGGGTTCAGTTTCCTCCCTATATACGTGGATCCAGTTTCCTCCCTATATACGTGGATCCCGTTTCCTCCCTATATAGGTGGATCCAGTTTCCTCCCTATATACGTGGATCCCGTTTCCTCCCTATATACGTGGATCCCGTTTCCTCCCTATTTACGTGGATCCAGTTTCCTCCCTATATACGTGGATCCAGTTTCCTCCCTATATACGTGGATCCAGTTTCCTCCCTATACACGTGTATCCAGTTTTCTCCCTATACACGTGGATCCAGTTTCCTCCCTATATACGTGGATCCAGTTTCCTCCCTATATACGTGGATCCCGTTTTCTATGTGATAGGAGAATAACTCTGGAGTCTGCGATGGTGAAACGCTGCTGGAATGGATGAGTTCAGCACCACGGACAGTCCTCTGACTCATTCCCTGTCAGGCTGTGAAGGAAACGCATCAAGCATGTTTGTCTGCGGCTAAAGATACAATCATCCCCGGTGAAATGGCATGAATCACCTCAATCCCCCTGACTTATTGAGCTATCTCCTGCCGGGGAGTTTCCTAGAGACGGATTAGTTCCTCTGACTGCCCTCATGCTGAGCGTTGTAGCCCGGACATATCAGATGCTGCTATTTATTCTTTAGTCTGGTGGCAGACAGGCCGATGATAGGGACGTGTGTGAGCAGACTGCTCCCCCAACGCCTAACGCGGAGACCTTCCCATGGCAGTGATTAACGTGTGAGCGTCCAGATACAAATGCGGGATATGGAAAGTCCTCCGGCGCCACACTTCAGACATACCATGGACCTGATCCAGAACTATGTGCGCGTTACGTACACACGGAGGTCTGTATGTCCGCTTGACCCCTGTGCACATGTCGTCTGTCACTCCCCCCTTTCATATATGGACTTACGTGTCCAGAACCCTTCCTTAAGGTCTTTGGTCCGGATTCCCAGTTACGTAGTTTTACTCTTACGTACGTTGTTTTAGGAATTGAGCTACTACGCATGCCTACAGAAATGGTACGTAGATAGCGTATATATAAGCTATTACGCATGAACAGTAGCTCAATTAAGACGAAAACTACAGAACTGTGAATCCGGACCTCCATCCTGAAGAATTAAACACTGATATTCCATCAAAAGAACTTTAAGTATATATATATAAAAAAGGTTTATTAACACAATAAATGCAAGCGCTGTGATAACATTGGGCCGGATCCAGACTTAATAACGACAGCTAATTTACGCATGCTGCTTGTGGAAATCTGGCTGCGGGAACGCGCTTCAAATGCGCTTGGCGGATATTTCGCATCGTAAATCTGATCATAAGTAACTTGTACGTTCCTCCCTACGATAGGGCGTCACATTCCTATGCAAGCCGATAATACGCATTGTGGCCGGTAGGGGGGCATTTAAATTGTACAGGATGGGCGGGGTTAGGCGCTTATATGCAACAAGGCGATGGATATGTACAGAGATATGCAAGGAAAGGTTAAGGTAGGGTTCTAAACACGTAAGTCAGCTAATTAACGTGCATGTGAGGGGAAGGCATTATATTTAGTATCTCGGGTACACTTGCGTACGTAAAATGACCTTAAGTCTGGATCAGGCCCATTATCACCAAATTTCTATCCTGAAATTTAACTGCGCTAAAGAAGCAGTATCTTTACATTTATAGGCAATTTAAAGTCGGCTGCATTTAAAAGCGGCAAAATTCCAAACATCTTCAAGGAAAGACGTGAAAGCGTCCAGCAATGTCTCTGTCGCAGTCGACAATCTTGAGTCTTTGGAATTCCTTCCCGCTGGCCACATGTTAGAAATATCTCTGTATCTGGAATGCCAAGATCGTTCTCATACTGAATATAGATCTCTAAATACTCTCTGGCGCCCCCTTAAGCCCTTTACTAAAACTAGCTTTAGGGTTAGGCTGCGGGTCATGGAGGGTTAGGCTGCAGGCCATGGACAGTAAGGTTAAGCTACGAAGCATGACGGGTTAGCGCTGAAGAAGAAGAGGGTTAGGGTTCGGCTGCGGAAAACTGTTAGGGCAGGGCTAAGGATAGGGTTAGGTTAAAACGCTTACCTTTCGGCAGATGACTCTTCACGACTCCAGAGGCCAAATTTACTAAGCTGCGGGTTTGGAAAAGTGGAGATGTTGCCCATAGCAACCAATCAGATTCTAGCTGACATTGAGCCGTATTCACAGATCCGTTTTTGCGCAGAGTTCCATGTGTGTTTTTACGTTAGGAGTAACTGCGCATGTGTAGTAACTTTATTTACATTGATTTTACGCACGGAAGTCCATCAGGCGTGTACGTGTGAATCGCACTTGGGGACATACGTACAGAGGGGCGTGGTTGAAATCCATATGGATAAACTTACATTAACGTGGGAGGGGGAGGTATTCAAGTGACCAGTTGAGGGCGCTGTTAGCTACATACACACGTACTTATCTAAATCTAACCCATTGTATAATAATAACCCGTTGTATAATAACACATAATATTTATATATATATATCAGAATATTTCTATGTCTCATAGTAAAAACATTGGCTTCATCCAAAATTACTTTTACAGTCTGAACACAGATCTGTGCATGAAGTGCCTACCGCCTGCACCCTCCATGATCTGGAGTGACGGTCCATCGGACGTAGATCCGTAGCGCAACATCTGACGTGAATGCACGGTGCCAGAAAACCACAGACTTCCGTAAGCAGCTTGCGGCGGACGGGTGTCGAACGCAAATGAGGATCAGGCTCTATGAGTCTTTAATGGAGAAATAAAATTCATGGAGCATATGTTTAGGATCGGATAAACTGCACATGCGTAGTAACTTTTAATGGAAATCCATTAGGCACAGACTTTACATCCCTGCTTAGTGAGATACATCCGAAGGGGCGGCCAGACCTCCGTACATAGGAAGATAAGTGAAAGTGGGTGGGGGGGGGCATTTAAATGGCCTAATATGGTCACGATTAAGAAAGTACACACGTATCTAAGCAACTAAAGCAGAAATATACGCACGGAGAATTAAGTTGCCCTACGGTGGCGGAAGTCTGCAAGTGTGAGAGAAGTGTCATGGGTGCTGCGCGTATATTTGCGAGTCCTTACTTACTTATTTCACACTTAAATGTGAACACGGTCCCATCTCCTTATTGTGGTTGTGTCTTGCTCCGGAAATGATCCTGTGGCACCAGTCAACAGCCACATAAAACCACAAAACACTCATATACTGGATTCAGCGTTCCATGAAAGTCTTCTACTGACTAAGGGGGAACGCCCACTTATACTAAGAGGGAACCCCCACTTATACTGACTAAGAGGGAACCCCCACTTATACTAAGAGGGAACCCCCACTTATACTGACTAAGAGGGAACCCCCACTTATACTGACTAAGAGGGAACCCCCACTTATACTGACTAAGAGGGAACCCCCACTTATACTGACTAAGAGGGAACCCCCACTTATACTGACTAAGAGGGAACCCCCACTTATACTGACTAAGAGGGAACCCCCACTTATACTGACTAAGAGGGAACCCCCACTTATACTGACTAAGAGGGAACCCCCACTTATACTGACTAAGAGGGAACCCCCACTTATACTAAGAGGGAACCCCCACTTATACTGACTAAGAGGGAACCCCCACTTATACTGACTATTACACGGTGGGGAGATAATGCCCCGCCATTACGCAGTGCGGAGTTGAAGTCCCGGTGTTACGCAGTGCGGAGTTGAAGTCCCGGTGTTACGCAGTGCGGAGATGAAGTCCCGGTGCTACGCAGTGAAACTGAAAATGGATAGCTACTGCGCATACTCCGGGACTTCGGGCCGTATTCAGAGATCCGTTTTTCACAAATTTCCGTGTGTATTTTTAGGATCGGATCAATATCGAATCAACTGCGCATGTGTACTACTTTTTATACGCTGTCAACATACAGGATAAGAGCGGAAATGCCTAAGGGACGGACTTCTGAATCGGGCGTGGAAAAATCCGCACCTAAATACGACGGAAATATTCGTACCGAAGGATTTGCATAGAAATGGGTGGGGGGAAAGCATTTGGATGATGGAAAGTGGGCGCGCTTACAGTTATAGGGCCGGAAATATACGCACCGAAGACACATAAGGTCGGAAGTGAGTGCGGTTAGTTAGGGCAAGTCAATGCAGGTCTAACTTTACGTCCGCACGGAAAAAGCAAGGGGAGTGACTGGGATTTTGGTGGGTGTAACCTGCTCCGTAAGTGCGTATATTTGCGGCCCGATCGCCAGATGGATATCTGAACACGGCCCTTCATCTCCAATGGAGACCGAACGTCTCCGGCGAAAGTCCCATGGACCATTGCCGGAGGGGTAAATATTGGTAAATGTGGCTGCGATCGCTGCGTTAATGATAGTAAATGGACCCCATTTAGACTCTCTCTCTCTGTTTAGAGCTAGGACCTGTAACAGAAAGGCCTTGAACGTGGCCGGTAGCTTATCATATCTCTGCAAATGGGTCTCACTAATGGTTCTGCATTTTATTTTGCATTTAGAATGGCCGCTTATCTTTTGGTTAATGGCGGTGTGGGACAATTTCCCTTTGTGTGTGTGTTATTAATGCTGTTATCTGCTCTGAACATTCTCCGTACAGTACTCTGTCTTCCTGACCATCACACGTCAGCATTGCAAAATTCAAACCCTAACAACTTTATTTATTAAATGCAAAACCTGACGGGGGGTAGATAGTTATATCTCCTCTGTCTGATCGCACTGTCCTCCTTCCAAGTCCCTCTCCACCATGGGGGGAGATCTAAGACCCCATCCCTGAGCCCGGCTTCCTGACTCCAGGTTTTGAGACGTTCGGTATGCCTTCACTGACTGTATCCGTGTAATATAAATAACCGGTCACTTTATCAGAGGGCTTTTTGGCTGATTTCCCCAGCGTGCTCCTTTAAATAATGTCAGCGCTAAAGCGTGTATTGCAGCTCGCCAGGCGCTTGGCAGATTTATACCTGGCCCCCTCCTCACAGTGGGTCCGGGGAAGGATGGAGGCAGAGTGCTGGGGGAAGAGATAGAGGAGAGAAGGGAATGAAGGAGAGATAGCGAGAGGATGTCAGCAATGGAAAATCACTGTAAGGCATATCTATCAGTGAGCACAGTGACAGCCGGGGAACCTCTCCTGTGCATCTCTTCTATATGACCCCAGAATGCCATAAAACTCTACCGCTGCGGCGAGAGTTATTTACACCGGGTGCTCCGATGTCTTGCGAGATAAATTCTAAATATTATAAATACATTAAAAAAAAGAGATAAATTAATTTTACGGACTGGACCCTGATTCACAGCTAAGAAGCAGCAGCTTGTATTTCCGAAAACGACTACTGCGCATGCGTGGTCATAACCCTTAGCTACGTGTTTATCTATGTGCATAGTTTTTTAAGACAGAGGAGGCGCTGGACCCGGATCTGTTCTGGAAGTATGACTGTGAGGATGCAGCCACTTTCTAACCACAGAACAAGCGTGAGTCCATCTGGTCCTACATGTCACAATGACATCAAATCGCATTTCCAATATGTATAACAGAGTTACATTGTCGCACACAAGCTGCTCGCTGATTGGCCGGTTGTCTGACTTGTACTGTAGTCAGTGTTACAGAAGTAATCTTCAATACTCATACAGACGGTGGTTGTACAATAATAATGCCATGTGATCAACATTCATACACTCACCAACATTAATCTGACAACACTAAGGCCAATAGTATTAGTATATCCACACTTAAAAGACCTACACTAACACTAATCATTACTGCAGCCTAACCCTAACCCTACACTAACACTAATCATTACTGCAGCCTAACCCTAACCCTACACTAACACTAATCATTACTGCAGCCTAACCCTAACCCCTACACTAACACTAATCATTACTGCACCCTAACCCTACACTAACACTAATTATTACTGCAGCCTTGTCCCTAACCCTACACTAACACTAATCATTACTACAGCCTAACCCTAACCCCTACACTAACACTAATCATTACTACAGCCTAACCCCTACACTAATCATTAGCACACCCTAACCCCTACACCAACACTAATCATTACTACTGCCTAACCCCTACACTAACACTCATCATTAATGCAGCTTAACCCTAACCCCTACACTAACACTAATCATTACTGCACCCTAACCCTACACTAACACTAATTATTACTGCAGCCTTGTCCCTAACCCTACACTAACACTAATCATTACTACAGCCTAACCCTAACCCCTACACTAACACTAATCATTACTACAGCCTAACCCTAACCCCTACACTAACACCAATCATTACTGCAGCCAAACACTAACCCTACACTAACACTAATCATTACTACAGCCTAACCCTAACCCTACACTAACACTAATCATTACTGCAGCATAACCCTAAACCCTACACTAACACTAATCATTACTACAGCCTAACCCTACACTAACACTAATCATTACTACAGCCTAATCCTAACCCCTACACTAACACTAATCATTACTGCAGCCTAACCCTAACCCCTACACTAACACTAATCATTACTACAGCCTAACCCTAACCCTAAACTAACACCAATCATTACTGCAGCCTAACCCTACACTAACACTAATCTTTACTGCAGCCTAACCCTAACCCCTACACTTACACTAATCATTACTACAGCCTAACCCTAACCCCTACACTAACACCAATCATTACTGCAGCCTAACCCTAACCCCTACGCTCACACTTATCATCATTGTAGCCTAGCCCTTATCCCTACATTAACCTTAATCATTACCACAGCCTAACCCTAACCCCTACACACACACTAATTATTACTACAGTCTAACTGTAAGCCTAATCCTAACCTTAAGTCTAACCTTAAACCCTAACCGCAGCCTTACCCTAAATCTAACTAAAATCTAACCCTAAACTCTAGCCGCAGCCTAACCATAACTGCAACCTAACTCTAACCAAATCCTAACCGCGGCCTAGCCCTAAGATGAAGTATAGCACTCACCCGTCCATGTTGCGTTATGTCTGGAAGTGTAGATCAGACATCACAGTTGAGTGTGGAAGTGTCCACCAGGTGTCACGGTAGTGAAGAATTGTGGAGCGGCCTTCACTGTCCTTAGATGCAGTGATGTTGAGCAGGCTTCCCATAGATGCCAAGTCAATTTACACATTTTCTTTATGATATTATTAAGGTCATTATAGTGACTGAGGACCGTGGTCAAGACTTGCAGAACAGCATGCTGGGAGTTGTAGTTCTGCAGATGCAACACAGACGAATACAGTTCTTTTTAATGACAGTCTGTAAGTACAGCCCAAGACAGGAGCCTAGAATCCACTAAACGTCCCATCCTGATTGTGGATACGGCAGAATAATATCTCTTTTTATGTCGCGATTGATTTATTGTATTCTACTTTGCAAAGCTGTTTTATTGAGCTGCATTTAATTACTAGGGAACAATAAACTGCTAATAGGATTATTAATGCAGCCTATTGGAATCTGCATCGGCAGTGATATTAGAACCGTGTCCTCATCCTTCCAGCATAGCGCAGTTTCCTCGTATCCAGCGTTTTCCCCATCTGGATTTATCTAAGGAGCTGTACGACCCCTGTCAGGATGTTTTTCTGAGAATCCATAGACGCTTCTTGTATTTCCCTGGAGGGGAGCCATTAGCGGGATCTGTGCATAACTCCCTGTTTGAGTATTTTTCTTTTGTGTTCAAATAGACTTCACGGAGCGTGTAATTTATACTCCGGTGATGCTAGAAAATCCATAGCAAGCCTTCTATCCTGTCTCCCCTCCAAAATGTACAAGGTAAAGCCATGTATTTTCCCCCCACTTAAGCATATGCTCAGTGCCCAGTTTACTGTCACCTAGAGGCCCTTATATCACGGCTGGGAGGCCGCCTTCTAACCACTGGAATGATGTTAGAACAGCGTCAATTTTTCAGGTCGTTTTGCATCAATTTTACACGGCTGCTGACGGACGGATTCGCGGTGCTCTGGAATAGGCAGCGCCGGGGAGTCCGCCGTGTTTCCATTATGAGGGTTTAGGCATGATTTAGAGTGGAACATATGCCAGGTAATATGTGGCGGTTGACCAACGAAATCATGAAATTTAACACTGGGGCTGATCTAGAATTAGGAGTAAGAACAAAGCCATGTGTCAGTGGGCTGGATCCAGACCTAGTTAAGTGCTTGAACTTAGTTACTCCTGGGCTAAACCATGTTGATTGCAGGAGAGCCATATTTTATCTGTTGCAAACGGATTAGAGATAAAAGGTGATGTTTCCTATCCCAAGTGTAAATAATACTGTGATAGTAACGCTGGTCATTATCTGTGTAATATAATAATAATAATATAATAGTATGACAGGTGATAAATAACAGTGTGATAGTAATGCTGGTCAGTATCTGTGTAATAATATAATAATAATATAATAGTATGACAGGTGATAAATAACAGTGTGATAGTAACGCTGGTCAGTATCTGTGTAATAATATAATAATTTAATAGTGCTAGAGATGAGAGGTGATAAATTACAGTGTAATAGTAACGCTGGTCAGTATCTGTGTAATATGTCCTGACTCACAGGTGGGGTGGAAGCTACTGCAGAGTCCAGTAATAGCCCTGGATCCATGGACAAACTGGAGAACACGGAGATAACAGCAAAGTGAGTGTGATGGGCTTGGGGGGACCTGTCATCATCAAAGATGATTTCAAATATGATGCCCACTGAATGCAGTGTGTGTGGTCAGAAAATGGCTATGGACACCATTCGCCATGTGAACACTGACCCCACTAGATCCTTCATGGGATTCCATCATAGGAAATGAACCAAACCTAGACCTGACCTCATTATGGGTCTATGCATTGGTGCATTTCAGTAATGATTTCCTCCTTATTCCCTTCTCTTATAGGTTCACCCCTCAGAGCACAGATAATGGGAACCTAATTGTCTGCTCCGCACTAAATCTGGCTCTTCAGACACCTCTCACCGTGAGCTTCACCATGAATGTGCTGTGTGAGACAATACTATACCATACCCACCATTAACACCTCGTTCACCCACGCCTACAATCTTCTGTGCTGCTGCTAACAATCCACTGCTCTGATTGGACACAGGTTTTTCTTGTAGACCCACTTACCTCATTCTCTGCGTATCCAGGTGTTTAGTTGTGAGGAGCAAAAGCAACAACAATGGCTTCTGATCTAAGCAATTATCACCTTCAGAAAATACCCTTCATACACTGCGATGCCCAATTCCCAAACCCTTCTCTCCTCATAAATAACAGTGTGATAGTAAAGCTGGTCAGTATCTGTGTGCAGTAAAGATATATCCCTGCATGCAAAGAATACAATTAACTTGACTCCCCCTGAAATTAACATGGTTTAGCCAAGGAGGAAATTCTGGCTTTAAAAAGTTGGCAACCCTGATCTACCCTACTGTGACTGAAGGGGCATTGCGGGAATTCCATTATTAGGCTGAGCACGATACGGGTGTCCATGTTATATTGGCAGGCAATCAACAGTTCCATTAAAAAAAAAATCTCGACTATAAAACAGAGTTGCCGACTTTCTATTTCAACAGATATTGTATGGGGGAGGGGCTTAATGAAGTTATTTATGCAAATAGTGTTCTATAGACCCGCCCCCTGCCCATCCTTTTTACTATTCATAGTGTTACTGGGGGTTGGGGCAGGGCTTCATGATGCAAATGACCTCATTAAGAGTATTGATAGACAGGGGGCTGAACTTGAGGCTGTGATTTGCATAAAGCAGGATACCGGGAGACATGCTTGAATTTCGGGAGTCTCCCGGATATTCATGGAGAGTCGGCAGCCCTGCATCGTGCATAATGATTTGCCCATACTTGCAATGGCAGCTGGGCCGCCCGTAGAACAAATGTGTGCCTGTGAACAGGACTTGAATTGGCGCAGATCAGGTCTCATACTTTTTGGGGATTTTTTGCAGGGGTTATTCAAGGTTCCCGATGAAAATTTCATGCATGGTCCTCCGTGATTGTGTTTGCATAAGATCCGCTGTAATTAGATAAGGCACTCACCTCCGTTTTAATGTTTGCCCAAGGTCAAGCTCTCCTTCCTTTGGTTTTTAAAATTCCATTGCATTTTCTAATCTTAAATTTTGGCTTTCTCTGCTCCGAACCCTTCCCACCCCCCATCTCTGCCATTGCTAAACTCTCCCCGGCTCTCTAAAGGCGCATTATCCCTTCCATGCTGAGCGATTTTGCTTTGCAAACAGCTCTGTCATCTGGAATCCCCTTCCTCATATGTCACCGACCTGCTCTGCATTAGGAAATATTACCTGTTCCTCATTTCCATTTTGATGTGTTGTCCTCCGTCTGCCCCGCGCTTTGCATGACAAATTTCCCCCTTCTGCCAGACAGATGATTTTTAGAGATTATTTACTATTAAAAGAAGCAAACGGTGATATCTAATATACAGGGATAAAATACTCTTTTTAGCATTCTGATCCATGTATTTTAAACCCGTGTTACTGCAGAAATTCCATCCTCTTATCTATTAGACTTCAGGAAATATTTAAATATCCTCCAGCAATTATTTTTTATTAAAGTAAGTGCTTTGCAAATTATCTGGTGCAATCCATCTGTGAGAGGTGTCTAAATGGATTCCCATATAAACCAATTCTTGTACAGGTGGCACAAAATGTGTGCCTGGCATAGCGTCAGTGTGTACCATGTGTTGCTGTGTACACAGTCATTGTTTCATAGCTGGGAATCGCCGGCTTTACAAGAGGATATTTCCGGTAACTGACCTTGGGCTCTACGGAAAATAAGCTGCATAAATCGCGTGCGTTTTAATAATACAACAGGGTCCAATTTATGATTTTATTAGTGTGACACTATGTCCATAAATTACCAGCAGTTATCGGATTAACTCCTTCGCATCTTCTAGAGGAATAAAATAGCCTTGTAAACAGTAAGCTATTAATGGAGACTATTTATGACCCTTATTAAATAAAGAAAATATATTGTCGTGGAGCTAGGGGGGTGGGGAGATGGGGGGGGTTCCTGGTCTAGACAGGCCTAGCAGATTGTGGAAAATAAATGCCATACCTGACACAGCAGATAAGAGACACTTCATACATCCATTCTGCCCATATTTTAGCCCGTGATGATCCTAGACTCTATTTCATCCTCCGTTTTATTTAAGGATATCTAGGATAATCATTCTTTTAGAAGTAGAGACAGCCCAAAGCCAAATTTTAAAGGAAGTGCCAAACTTAAAAAATATAATATAATATAATATTTAAATATGCACTTTTTATTTATGTATCCTGCACTTTTTTTGGTCACTGTTTCATATGTAAAAACCTTGTAAGTTTGCCAAGGAAGCGCCAAATATCCTTTTTTTATCGGTGGCACGCACTGGGGAAACATGCATTCCACTGATGATCGTTTTTCCTTCAACGACGCATGCGTTTCACGATGCGTTCCATCAGGCGGATGCGTTCCACCTGGTGTAGCGTGGAGAACCACGTGCGCACACCCTCCAATCGGAAGAATCGTCCATCTCTAAAGCAGGAAGTGTCCCCCACCCTGGCTAGGACTTTGAGAAAGGGCTCAGGGCGAGCCTGAAACGCGTCAGTCAGCCAGCTCCACGAGGTATCCAGTGCTCCATCCAGGTGATCGGTGTGTCCCCCTGCTAAACGTCTGCCCGGGCCCCTTATACATCTCAGACGTTTTTCTTGGACCCTGTTTTGCCATCTTTTCCCTGGTATGGACTTTGAGTTCCTCCTTTTAGGTGTATAATTGTATTTATATCGTAATAAATGTTTTTCTTTTATCACCTTCTCTCCCTTATTGTGCCTACCCCGCGAGGGGATAGATACATCTGATCTCTAGGTTCCACATATCCTGGATTTCATAGTGGACTTTCTATACTGTCACACTTGTCAGGAATTTTTTACTGATTGTTTTAAATATTATATTTTTTAAGTTTGGCACTTCCTTTAACTGACCCCTTTAGCGCTTGATACAGACACCCCCTCCTCCTATTTTTCCACTTGTTGTTTTTTGGGGAGCAAGACTACCCCAGGGTGTGTCTTCAGCGGCTTGAGGTTTGCGCTGATTCCTACTCCTTCCCTTCCATTGTTACAAAGCCAAATTTTGTTTGTCTGTCTGCCGCCATTTTGGAAAAAAAAAATTCGGAAATGCCAACACAGGCCCGTTGCACCCATCGCAGACCCGCCGCACAGACCGAAGAGGTAAGTGACACTCTTTGGGGAGTTTTAGGCTGTGGGGAAGGGAGGGTTAGGGTAATGAAATGGAAGGGTTATGGTAATGGAAGGAGAGTGTTAGGGTTAGGCTGCAGGGAGGGGAGTGTTAGGGTTTGGCTGCAGGGAGGGGAGTGTTAGGGTTTGGCTGCAGGGAGGGGAGTCTTAAAGTTAGGCTGCGGGGAAGGGAGTCTTAGGGTTAGGCTGCAGGGAAGGGAGTCTTAGGGTTAGGCTGCGGGGAGGGGAGTCTTAAGGTTAGGTTGCAGTGAAGGGAGTCTTAAGGTTAGGGCATGCAGGGTTAGGGTAAGAGGATGCTTAACTTACCTTTCGCCATTCACATTTTTTGAAACTCGGGCAACCGGTGTCAGAAAGCATTCTTCATGTCTTGCAATAACTTCCCCATCGCCGCTCTTCAATGCTCTTCTTCAGAAAGAAGCCAACACCGGAGCCATTACCACGGTTTGCCATTTCCCAGAACCTCTTCTGACAAATGATAGATAAGTTGATTCACTTTCACCTTCTCAAGATGCAAGAATAAATGAGTTAAACAAAATGACATTTTTCTTTATTTAAGTCTGTCTCCAGATGAGTTTCCTTTTATTCGAATCAACGCGGAGACAATTATGTCTAACAGCTATTAGCGCAATAAAGCTTTTAAGAAATTGTGCGTTTAAAAGCCAGGTCCTGTCTATTGTCTCCTCTTTCCTGAGCTCTTCGGATTCGCCTCTCTCTTTCTGCATTTCAGATATAAACTCCAGAAGCCCATTCCTCATCTCTCCACCGAAAATCAAGGAAAAATTAGGAGGAACAAGGGCACCTTTTGTCACGAAGGAAGACAAAGGCAGGTTATTTAATGCTCGCAGCCTGCTCCCGCGACGCTCACTGCTTATCTCCCGCCATCTCGCCTCTTAATGTGATGCATCTGGGTTTTAATAATTTACAGCCCCTACAATCTGTTCCGCTGAGTTTGTGTGGTTGTGTGTGGTTGTGCGGGTGTGCCCGTGTGCCTGATTGTGTGTTTGTTGTCATGCCTAACTATCTGGTCGCACTAATATGACATCACTTCATCTTCTCTCTTCCTAGACTGTGAACAAGACTTCTTTACCTCCATCTAATAGCCATTTGATTTATTTTGTTTGTTCCCAATGGTAAAGTGCTACAAAGTATGTTAATAAACAATAAATAAATTATGTACATAAGAAATTTACTACCCAGGTGTTTATTCTCTGTAAACAAACTACAGACACTTTTTTTGCAGAAAATTAGCATTTGGCTCTTACTTCTCTCTGGGAGGTGGGAGCCGGCGTAGCGTGCGTGTTTGGACGTGTAGCGCATTGAGCTTAGCTACTGTGTCCCCGTACACAACGTGACGCAATTGCTTGCAAACCAAGATTGTGTACACCTTTGTTGCATGCAGTCCAGCCTACTTTTATGAATTCATTGGCGGCACACAAGCTGCGCTCGTATTTGAAAATAGTACTTATTAGAAACTTTAACTAGTGAATGGGTATTATGTCATTTATTTTTCAGCATACTTACCCATTCATTCATTCTGAAACCCGTCGCAACGCCGCAGACCGACCGAACAGGTGAGTATTGCCGGGGAGTCTATGGAGAGTCTGAGGGTTAGGCTGCAGGGAGGGTCAGGCTGCAGGAAAGGGAATCCTAGGGTCAGACTGTGGGGAGAAGAGGATTAGGGTTAGAGTAATGGATGGGTAGGGTTAGGGTAATGGAAGAAGACGGTTAGGGTAATGGAAGGGGAGGGTTAGGGTAATGGAAGGAGACGGGTAGGGTTACGGTAATGGAAGGGGAGGGTTAGAATAACGGAAGGGGAGGGTTATGGTAATGGAATGGGAGCGTTAGGGTAAGGATTAGGATAAGGGTTTGGGTTAGATAAATACTTACCATTCAGTGCCGCATCTTCACCCTTGGCAAGGGAGAAGCAATCAATTTCAGAGCCAGTTTGGAACTGGCTGGGAGAAAACTTTCGAAAGAGAGCCATTCTCATCGACCCGCACCCTACCTCTCGCTATAATAGCCAACAAGAATGTCTAATTCCTTATAAAACTATAATTGAAGTAGCTTCAATTTTGCCAGTTGAAATATTATATTGTTTTGTATAAGTTTTTTTCTATATATAACTGTTTTATCATGTGTTATTATTATATAGAGTATATTGTTATATTTATTGTTTTTTTGTAAAACTTCCTCTAGCGCATTCCTAAAATCCAATATTTTCTTTATAATAATGGACCGGATCCAGAGTTATTCCGCTCACGCACGGAAAGTGAGTAAGTTTCCTGATTTGACTGAAGGGCGCTAAAGTGGGCGGGGGGAAGCGTGATAATTGTACAGTGTGGGAGGGGGATCACTATTTACTAAAGGCAGGCTTACGGCAGCCATAAATCCCGCACAAGAGAGGGGAGTGTCAGGGGGCGTTCACTCCCCTCTCTCTGTCGGACGGACAGACCCCTGCATGCTTTCCGTACATTCGGAGGTCTGTCCGTCTGGATCCAACCCAATAAGAATTGAAACCTCTAAAATATTTTAAAAAAAATGAAAATTAAAAAATCACAAATAAACCAAATATTCTGGGCTGAAATCTATTTAGGTGCATTTATTTATTTTATGGATCATTTATTAGGTGATGGGAATCAGCCGTTGGACGACAGAAATCTCTGTTTGGAAAAGTTGGAGTTAAGGGAAATGGTCTTAGCACCAGGATAATCACCGGATAAAACTGGATTCTTTGAAGGTTATGATGTCTTTTATTGGACGACATAAAAGATATTTATAGACGTTGTTACACTATAGCTTTTGAAAGCCCCATACAAACCGTGGCATCCGTATGAGGAGCCTTATGCAGCTATGAAAGCTTTCTGTGAAATCTCCAGCTCGCCCATTAAGGGCCAGACACCGGCTTGTCCCTCAGGCCTTGACTCACAGCATCATAAAGGTGTGCAGGTCATTCACTGCCGCTATTACCCTGGTGCAAAGCCCAAGATGGGACAGAAGAAGCCCACTGAATGGAGAGCAGTGATGGGGATGTCACAGCGAAACATCAATATGACGAATCTTCCTGACAGCGGCCGGACGAGTTTTGAAAAATGTGAATAGCAAAAGGTATTACCATTACCCTAACCCTCCATGCCCCACAGCCTAACCTTAACCCTCCCTGTCCCGTAGCCCTGCAACCTAACCCTTACCCACCATACCCCACAGTCTTACCCTTACCCCCTCTGTCCCACAGCATAACCCTAACCATCAATGCCCTACAACCTAAACCTATCCCTCCATACCCCGCAGTCCTACTATAAACTTCCATGTCCTGCAGCCTGACTCTAACCTTCCCCTTAATCCCTAACCCTAACCTTATACCTGCCGCAGCCTAACCCTAACCTTATACCTGCCACAGCCTAAACCTAGCCTTATACCTGCCGCCGCCTAACCCTAACCTTATACCTGCTGCAGCCTGACCCTAACCTTACACCTGCCGCAGCCTAAACCTAACCTTATACCTGCCGCAGCCTAAACCTAACCTTATACCTGCCGCAGCCTAACCCTAACCTTATACCTGCCGCAGCATAAACCTAAACTTCCGCTGCATGCTCTTGCTATTGGTAATAGGGAAATAGATTCCTTTTCACAATAGTAATTCTCTATTTAAAGAGGTTTTCGAACAGTAATACAGACAGATCCGCACCTAACTCATCCGTCCGGCCCCTAAACCGCCTCCCATTTTTTGGTACCTTATGGCACTTGCGAGTGTCACAGTGCTACCTCATTTTACTTTGCGTAGTTTCATTCTACCCTCCCCGGCTAATCAAACTCCCTCCCCGGCTAATCAAACTCCCTCCCCGGCTAATCAAACTCCCTCCCCCCTCCCACTTCTACTTAAACACTCCTCGAGGCAGCATTACACCGTCTCTTTCTAACTAAACTACTCCGTGCCGTCTTTAAAGACCGCACGGAGGCAATCTACGTATCTAACTGGTACGTAGATTGCGTAATTGACCTATTACACATGCAGAAGCTTCTTAAGTGTGAATACGACAGGTGGGTTAGGGGCAGAGTCCCAACCGAAAGTAGTAACTATATATTGGAAGTATTGTAATTAGGACAAAATTGACGATATGTATATAATCAATCACAATAAACCACCAAAGTGTGTAGACATCCCCCTAAGTCCTCTTTTGCGGAGGAAAGAGGGAGGCTAACAAATATAATCATCATACACCAAGGTTAATTTGCAAATAGTCAACAATATATAATAACAATTTTAAAAAATTGGCATTTTGGCCTGTATTCAGAGTACCGGACATATAACATATACGTCCGGTGTTTAGCGATTTTTACTACTGCGCATGCGTAGTCATTTTTTTACGTAATCTACGTATCTTTTTCTTGCTTAGATTGTCATCTGAAAGACCGCATTTACACAATCTACGCAAGAAAAAGATACGTAGATTACATAAAAAATGACTACACATGCGCAGTAGTAAAAATCGCTAAACACCGGA
>WWET01007040.1:30500-57483 GCA_011038615.1 Limnodynastes dumerilii | reverse complement strand
TTCTTTTCTCTCTACTGGGTTCTCTTTCCCATTCATAACTATTCCTGTGGGAGGGGTGCGGACTTGGTAACCTTCTTCTTTCCTTTCTAATCAGCGTTCTTTCCCTGTTGTCCCTAGGGACTTCCCTCTTTGAGTTATGTCTCTTTCCTTTAAAACAGCAACAGAAGGGGTCATTGGGCCTGATCCAGAACAACGCTTCGGTGCGAATTTACGCGTGGCGGAGACGTAAAATCGCAGTTTTGTACGTACTGCGCATACGCACCACAGAAAATACGCACATTAACGTAGCGTAATTGTGAACATATGGGCCATGCACGTATGTGTCTCGTAAATACTTATGTGTTGGCGTGCCAACTTTACGTAACTCCTAAATACGTCTGAAATACATGAAGTAGGCGGGGGGTTGTATTTAAAGTGTACAGTATGGGCGTGCTTAGCTGCATAAATTCGTCTAGCCCATACGTACATGCGGTTATGTTGGAAAAAGTTAAGGTAGGGTTTGGAAAGCGTATCTTGACAAAATACGTACGTTCAAGGGGTGTGCCGAGGGGCGTGTACGAATTTACGCACACGAAAATACGCTACGCGAATAAACGTACGGCAAACGTAGTTCTGGATTTACCCCATTGGGCTGGATCCAGACCTAGTTAAGTGCATGAACTTAGTTACTCCTGGGCTAAACCATGTTGATTGCAGGGGGAGTCAAGTTAATTGTATTCTTTGCATGCAGGGATATATCTTTGAATTGCCTACTGCACACAGATACTGAACAGCTTTACTATCACACAGTTATTTAGACTTGGGATAGGAAACATCACCTCTCAAGTCTATTACTGTTTGAAACAGATGAAATATGACTCCCCTGCAATCAACATGGTTTAGCCCAGGTGTAACTAAGTTCATGCACTTAACTAGGTCTGGATCCAGCCCATTGTCTTTAAAATACTTTAGATTCTTATATTGGATTCTATCATTATTTCTAGGTCCCCTTCCTTGTTCCTTATTTTCCCTTCTTCCATCTATTCTCTGTTGACTTCTAGATCTCTGATGGGAGATGTATCCTCTATCACTATTTGTCTTTGACCTATCTTGTGAATGATAGTGTATCTTCTTATAGTGTTGTGATTTATTATTATCCCCTTTCTGGGTATTTTTCTTTTTCTGGGTGAAATTTTTCCTATTCTTATTTTCATTATAGGCCCTTTCTTCCTTTTTACTTTGGGATACATAGTCCCCTTTATTTGCCATTATTTCTTTACCATCCCTTCTTAACTTATTACATATTAAATATTCCTATAATATGTATAAAGCCGCTTTTCTACACTGGCAAGGCAAATTGAGGCACAAGAGTATCAACAGACATCACAGAAATAAGCTATTGTTCATTTAAATGATGATTATGGCACTGAAGGATTTCTCTTATTCCTAAGGTAGCGGTCTGTAGCGGCCGTTTTTCTATATTGGTAAGGCCGTTTTCCCATACTTGTAAATTTAAGCACAATCGTATCATTAAATACACAGAAACAAATTATTATTTATTGTTTATTATATGGATCTAGTATGACACTTAAGGACTTTTCTTAGTTTATTTTTAGAATGTATCAATCATGCATATATATAATATACTCATGTATCAAACCCGAATTGTCACAAGGGTCTTACAGTGTATCGTTTTATTCCTGATGTTTGTTCCTAAATGTATCATTTTTATTGGATCTTACTTACTTTTGTTAAAGTCAGATGTTGTATGAGTATTTAAATATTATTTATTGCGGATAGGTTATATAATCTGTTGTTAATTAATATGTAGAATTCTGGTTCAGGTACAGACTGTTACGATTTGTATGAGGATGTTGTGATTTTATTCTTTTATTAGCGGTATGTAGCTGCCGCTACCCACACTTCCAAGGCAATTGTGGTAGAATTCTATGGGGAATGTCAGTACTAGTTAGGGCTCACAAATAGTTAACAACCGCTGAACTCACAGAAGATATCAACCTATCACGGGCTACCTACGGATTCATATGGAGGAGCAAGTCTATAAGCCGGTCTAGACTTTGAGAAAGGGCAGAGTGCTGCCTGAAACGCGTAAGCCAAGGACCAGCATACAGATCGATGACATCATCACCAGTGGACAGAAAGAGAGAGAGACTGCATTTTAGCTTACCCAGGTGTTCCATCTTACAGCGACAGTGTCTCCCCTTCTCCTGTTACCACCGCTTCCTGGTATGATGCTTCTGATCCATTTTTTATGTGTTTTAGAATGTCATTTAATAAATGTTATTTTCTTTATACCACATGGCTGTTTCATTCTGGAGGATCATATCTACGTTGGAATCCAGCATCATTCATGTGCAAAGGACCAATTTATACTCAGTGGGACTTGTTAATTATTTATTCACTTATTTGTTTTAGCCTTAGTTAGCACTGTAGGATTATTCATTGTGTATAGCAATTCCCAATTGCAGAATCTATCCCAGCTCCCCCCCCCCCCCCCCCCTGCTGAATATAACCCAGCGCCTGAAACCACCGCTTTCTGTTTTTGCTTTTTCCTGCAGAAAGGCCTACAATATCCTCCCTGGATCTGATAATGTATGCCTGCGGCTCAATGGCGAGAGCAAAGAGAGCTGGAGAGAGGGGACACCTCTGTCTTGTGCCTCAACCCAAAGCAAAGGGAGCAGACGTATATCTGTTGACACACACCCTTACTGCCAGAGAGGAATACAACAGCAGCATACATGCAATAAATCTCTGACCAAAGCTGAAACAGTCCAAAACCTCCCACAAGTATCCCCACTCCACTGAATCAAAGGCCTTGGCAGCATCCAAGGACACCACCGCAGCCCTCTCCCCAGCTTCATGGGGAACCTGAAGATGAACAAATAGTCTCCTAAGATTAATAGAGGTGGATTTACCGGGCATAAAGCCTGTTTGGTCCGAATGCATTATTTGTAATATGACCTTATTAAGCCTTAAAGCTAACACTTTGGCGAGGATTTAAATGTCCGTTGTTAACAGAGAAATTGGGCGGTATGAGTCTGGAAGTAAGGGGTCCTTACCTGCCTTTGGTATTAACACAATCAAGGCCTCAGACATAGACGGAGGAAGGGAGCCCTGTTCCAGCAACTGCTCATAAAACTCTAGAAGCCGCGGGATGTAAAAGGATTGGAATTGTTTATACAATTCAATGGGCAAACCATCACTTCCAGGTGCCTTATGATTGGGGAAAGATTTCAATGCCTCCCCCACTTCCTCAGCAGTAAATGGGGCTTCCAAACTAGCCACTGTGTCATCAGAAAGCTTAGGTAAGTCAGCAGCACGCAAAAAAACCCTGAGGTCATCCAAAGAGTGTGTAGTCCTAGAGGCATATTCCGAATTAAAGTAGTGGAAAAAAACCTGAGCTATGTCCGGGGTCCTAGACTGCCTCACTCCTGCCCTGATTCAGAGATTGAAAATAAGAACTTAAAGTTACACCTGGGCTAAACCACCTGGGCTAAAAGGTGATGTTTCCCAGCTCAAGTCTAATTAGCAGTTTAAAGGTGAAGCTGATCAGGTATCTGTGTGCAATAAGTAAAAGCAAAGCATTCTCCCTGCATGCATAGAATAAAATTAACTTGACTCCCCCTGAAATCAACATGGTTTTGCCCAGGTGTAACTTTAAGTTCTTGTTTTCAGCCTCTGAATCAGGCCCTCCATTACTATCAAGAATTTCAAGTATACGTCCCTGAGACCTCTCACCCTTATTGGGACTCTTATTGTTAGAGTTAGGACCACCATATACAGAAAGGCATTGAAGGTGGCTGGTGGCTTATCGCATATTTGTACAAATATGTGTAACGAAAATATCTGTGTTTTATTTTACAGATAGAAAATCTGGTTTATGGCATAATGTGGTTTATGGCAGTGTGCTGGGGCTATTTTTGCCTTTGTTTCTGTGGCAAGCAGATTAACCCCTGCCTTTAACGCACCTGTTTAACATTTACCTATAAATTGATTGAGCAACTTCCATTTTGTTTTTATTTTTTTTTTTACCTCTCACCCTTAGCCAGATATGCCAAATAAACACCACTCACATCCGCCTGATAATAATTTAAATGACCCAGAAACAGCAGACGTCTCCGGGATTTGGCCAAGAGATAATCCGACCACTCCTTCTGCACAAGTAACCAGGCTTGCCTATCCTCAACTGAATGAGAACGCACGTAGAGGTTGTAATAATGATTTAAATAATTATCTTTTCTTTTATGTTTTGAATCCCAAATTTATGTTTCAACATTATTGTATACTTAAATATATATAAAAAAGAATATCTGGAACATACTAATAATGGGGTAGATCCAGAACTACATTTGCAATACGTTTCCTCGCGTAGCGTATTTACGCGTGCGTACCTTCTATACACTCCCCTTGTCACACCCCTTGAATGTACGTATTTTGACTAAGATACGCTTTCCAAACCCTACCTTAACTTTTGGCAATGTAACCGATGTGATCCGCTTACGTACGTATGGGCAACACGTATTTTACGTCTCCGCCACGCGTAAATTCGCTCACAAGTGTTGTTCTGGATCTGGCCCAATGTTTTTAAGTCAATTTTTTCATAATTTCTAGCTATGTATGTATGTATGTGTGTATGTATTTAATATTATTTCTATGGTGGTATGTATAAATCTGTAACTTCGTACACTTATGTATTGTTTAAACATGTTTAGGACCCTTGTAATTTATTATTCAATTCTTTTTACAACCTGCACAACAAAAATAAAAAAAAAATGGAGTTTTACATTTTACAAATATCTGATTGTTAGATTTTGTAACTTATATTACAATTCTAACAATGTTGACAAGTATAATGTGCACATTTGTTTGTGTCTAATTGATGTGCCTATCATCCAAACACCTTTAGAACAACATGTAAAAAAACACAAATGTTGATGATAAAAATAACTATTTATATAAAATTTAAAACAAATAACAATCAAAACCAACAATACAAAGTGACTAAATGATTTCTAAAATATCCTAAAGCTGTTGCAGCCCATCAACCACCCTGTTTATAGTGTGACTGACCATCTGTATGTAGGTTTTACGGCGATGTTGCCGCTCCTCCTCACTGATGTGAATGTCTGAGAAAGAAATGGAAATAACAGATTAATGTTTAAAAGTATATATTTTCATTTACGTTCATTAAAAAAGGTAGACCAACCATTACCTGGCTCAGTTTGGGTGGGGTCAGCCATAGCAGCCTCCTGTCCCAATTCATTATCATCTTCATCATCCGCCTCCTCCTTTACTACGACAACCAAGTCATCATGACACTCCTTATCAACCGTCTCTACTTCAGGAGCAGTGTCCTCCTCCTCTGCCACCGCCACACTCTCATCCTCCTCCACAACTGTCTCCTCTTCTGGAGCAGACTCCTCCTCCTCATCCTTCTCCTCTGCTGCCACACTGTCAACCTCCTCCACCACACTCTCCACTTCTGGAGCGGTCAGATCCTCCTCATCTGCCACCATCTCCTCCTCTGGCAAAGTCTCATCCTACTCAACTGCCATCTCAAGCTGGGGCCTGACCTCCTCCTGCTCCTCATCATATGCAGGCTCCTCTGCGAGTTGCTGCATTGCTCCTAAATGGTGTGAGATAAAAAACATAGTGTAAAATCATGTAATGGAGTATAAACAACACTTAAATGGCTTTTTAACAATAAAAAATTAAAAATTAAAAATTAAAATAATTCTTGAGACACACACACACACACACACAAAGGGCCGGATCCTCAACTACTGCCGTCTTCCACACACGGCCGTAATTTGCAGATAGGTAGCTACTGCACATGCATGGTAACTATTGTACGTAATCTACGTAATCTAGCGGCGCTGGTCTGGAGTCAGACTGCGGCTTGATGTTGAAATTGTAACCCCCCTGTATAAGACGCACCCTGTTTTTGGACACAAGATTTTTCAAAATGTAAGTGTCCAGAGATTTACTACCAACAGAGGGGAGTGCACGGGGCATGCACTCCCCGGTGTTGGTAGTAAATCTGGACACTTACATGTCCAGATTCCTACCCTAACTGTTACAATCTGGTTTGCTGCATTACGGCCACATAGCTGATCGTAACAGGGCTTCCTCCACCCCATCCCCTAATTAGAATGTCTCTCTCCCTTTACGGAGGAGATACTGGGGGGGAAAGCTCCCTTTTCATAAGAGCCGGCGTACATAACTTATGTTACATATGCTGGCCGTTACGGCATCGTATGAAGGTTGTGTTCATGCGTACAACCTTCAATATAATGGAATTACGTATGACTTGTACATAATTCCCCTAGCAGCCGTTGCTTATGATTTGGCCCATGGTTCCAGGTGCTTCATACTTAATTGAATACTGGAGTTCACAGCTGTGTTCATGACTGACTGACATATATTAAAAGATCCAGAGGTGGTGCTCATTATATCACTTGTGAGTCTGAAGCAAGCATGCACTGTTTGTGCTACTTGAGGAGGGTGTGGATCTGTGGTCAGAAAGGCCCTTTTCAAGCAGCCAGTTTCGAACTGGCTTTAGAATAAATAGTTTCTGCCTCAGAGGAGGCAATCAATCAGCCCCAGGATGAAATGGCAGCAGTGAATGGTAAGTATTTATCTATCCCTTTCTCTTATCCAAATCCTTTTCCTAACCCTCCCCTTCCATTACCCTGATCCTAACCCTTTCCTCTCCGCAGCCTGAGTCTAAGACTCCCTTCCCCACAGCCTGACGCTAAGACTCCCCTTCCTGCAACCTCACCCTAAAACTCCCTTCCCCGCAGGCTGACCCTATGACTCCCCATCCCGTAACCTGACGCTAAGACTCCCCTCCTCATAGCCTGACCCTAAGACTCCCTTCTCCGTAGCCTGACTCTAAGACTCACTTCCCTGCAGCCTAACTCTAAGACTCCCCTCCCCTCTCAGGTTGTGGGAAGGAGAGTCATTGTTTGAAAAGTGGAAATGTTGCCCATAGCAACCTGATTCTAGCTCTAACTTTCCTATTACATACTAGAGAATGTCAGCTAGAATCTGATTGGTTGTTATGGACAACATCTCTCCTTTTCCAAACCAGCAGCTTAGTAAATCTGGCCCTCAGGGCCTCATTCACTAAACGCGATTTTGCTAAAATCACGTGATTTTTAGCTTAAAATCTTTAATCGCAGGTCCGCAAATCGTGGTCCCAACTTTTTTCTATTACAAACATACAATGTTTGTAATTCACTAAATGCGATTTCACCGAATCGCGGTGAAATCGCATTGAAATAAAAAAACATAAATTCGCCCCTATAGAGGGGCGAATTTATGTTTTTTGGGCCGATTGCGGCCATTAAAACAGACGTGTTTTTTGTTGAAAAATCCTAAGTTCGGCATGTCTGCAATGTGTAGGCATGCTGTAGTCATTGAATTACAAGGGTCAGCAAAGGTGATCCTTGTAATTCTTGGTTTACAGCATGGCTACACTTGTAGCCATGCAGAACTGCGTGTACAGTGTGTGTAAAATAAAAAAAATTCTACAAAGACATTAAACCTTTCAATAATTTAATAAAGTGTTATATATGTAAAAAAAATAGTAAACCTAACTAACATTATCCCCTACGGGTCATCTCTCCTAATCTAAGTGTATTACATAAACTGTTACATGTGTATAAAAAAAAGAAAACTTTTTTAAAACTCACCATTAGATGTCCGCATCTTGGGAGCCTTCAAATGTTCTTAAAATGAAGAATTTTTCTCTTGTCTTGCATCTGTAAATTTCTTCCGTGCAGGAGATAAAGAAGAAACCTTGTTACCTTGATTGCGACGTCTGCAATATAACCTCCCACCAGTAGGGGTCGCTGATTCAATTCTAAAGCTGACCAAATTAACAGTACTGCTCTACTGTAAATTTCGTCATCTTCTGAATTGAAAAAACCAAAGCATTTAAGAGTTATTGGGGTAAAACCTAAACATGATAAAAATTTAGAACCAAAACTAGAAGCAAAGCTAAAACATGGGGATTGAAGCTCTTCTCTAATTATATGATACAGAAACTTATAAGGGGAAATATAAAGCCTTATTATGGGCATAATTTGAGCACAAATAAGGAGAAATACAGATCTTTTGTTATAAACAGATTGAATTTATTTTCATATATTAAAGCTCTTTATTTCTCCATATATGATATATTATATCCTTATAATGGACTTGTATATTCCACCCTAGGGGCCTCATTTACTAAGGTCGATTATTTAAAAAAACGCTCAGGGCCTGATCCAGACCTATGCTCGGATGCGGTTTTATGCTGATCATAAGCCTTAAAACTGCCATTTGTACTTACTGCACATGCGTGGGGCAGATGATACGCTCATGTTACGGTCTGAAAATCTTTGCGTATGGGCCTTAATCGTACCGATCATGGGGGCGTGCCTGCCATGGGTACGAACACAAAAGTTAGGGTAGGGTTTGCCAAGCGTATGGAAGCTAAACTAGGTACAAGCAAGGGGAGTGCCTGTTGCCATGCATCGGTGGTACGTTCGGCGATAATACGCTAAGCACACCAGATCACCGTACATTAAGCAATCCCCAGACACAGTCACTTGTTTGGCAGTAGAAATCACCAGAGTTCAATGCAGATTTTGTGCAAATCAAAATGTGTGGTTTATTTTCACACACTAGTGCAGCATCACATAAAACAAACTCATCAAAATAGGCCTTTTGTCCAGCTCACCAATACACAAATTAGCCTGGGTTCTGTTCCCAGCCTCCCTGGCTTTGTCTGGGTGCGATCTCTTGAGAGGGAGAGGGATTGAGAGAGAGAGAGAGAGAGAGAGAGAGAGAGAGAGAGATCCATGTTCAACCCCTTAGAATCTCTATATGCACACCCAGGTGTTCTCCTAATTAATCTGATTAATGCCTACCAACGCGTTTCAGACAACTTGTGTCCTTTTTCAAGGTGCAATTGGATTGGATTGGATTGCCACTTACCGTACTCATATACAGAACTCTTTTTCCACGACAGGTTTAGCAGTCTGTGGGGCCGTTACAGTGCTTTATTTGCCGGTGTTTAACATCTTGAGAGAGAGTTAGAGGTATTTGGTACGAGAGGTGGGTGGTTCTACCCTAATTGGGAGATAATCCCAGAAATCTTAGAAGACAGAAAGAGGACCAACGTTTTTTTATTGGATTTTTACTGTTTGTAATTAATTTTCATTGTTTGAAAATAATTTTTATTGAAAAATAAATGAATATTCGAATAACCCTATGAGGAGTAATTGCTGGTTCAGACTGTATATGAAGTAACACTCTGAAAGTTCATGGAGAAAGCTTGCAGTTCTGAGAGTCTTGTTGCAAGAGAAGGAAGCGGTGAGTGGATTCAGATGTGCAGCTGAGTTGTGGATTAACGGTGGTGCACTATGAGGTGTATTGTGCTTTGTAGATCCAATTTGGGACCAGCTGGAGAGAGACCTGGAAAAAAGAAAAGAATTTTGTGATGTGTAGTGTTTGTCTCACCTGTGTGGGAAAATCTGCGCAAGATCTTGTTCTCTTTCTTTTTCGAGCCTCAAGGATTCCTGAATACGGTGAATCTAGAAAAGAAGAAGAAACTGACCATGAAAGTAGAAATAACATAACGAAGAGACACAGGACGTAAACATTAACTCTAAGGGCAGAAAATAGTCTGACTGAATATAAAGGAAGGAGGAGAACTAAGGCGTTAAGGACTGCATAGGCAGATGAATACACGTGAATCCCTAAAGGAAGAAAGAAGGAACTCCAAGTTTTGAAAGAAAATTAAGAAAAAGGGGACAGTGAGAAGGATTCTTTATTGATTATTGAACTTATGGACAAATATCTATGACTTTTTTTTTAAGTGTTCCTGATATATTAACTTCCCACACGGACAATTTCATCATACTTTGGTTTTTTTTTTACTTAGAATACTTTCTTGGTATCCCCTTACGACTTAGTCAGGGGGACACTTTGGATTGTATAGGGGTTATTTTGAGGTGAGACCCCTGTGAGTGAAGGTGTCCAGTGAAGGGTGGCACAGTCCTGGGGATTCTTTCTAACAGTGACTAGGAGAGTGGTTGGGCTTTGGGCTTTCTTAGGCCAGTTTTTCATTTCACTTGACTCATGTGTTAAGTGCAGTCAAGAAACTTGTGCCCACATATATTTGCTTCCCCACCCAGGAGTCACATTGGCGAGACCTGAAGCAAGCATTTTATGGCATCTCAGGATTCCCCAATGTCCTGGGTGCTATAGATTGCACTCATATCCTGCTGAGACCACCTAAACGATGCGCCCAGGTTTATGTCAATAGACATAAGGTGGTCTGTGATGCTAAACAGAAAATATTGAATGCATTTGTTGGCTTCCCTGGGTCATGCCATGACTCCCATATTCTGAGACTGTCATCCTTATTTGCCAGATTTAAGCAGGCGCTAATGCCAACAGGATGGCTGCTGGGTAAGTACCGTATTTCCCCATGTATAAGACTCGCCTTTTTTAGACAAAAAATGGGTCTAAAAATTAGGTACATCTTATACAGGGGATGCAACACTAAACTTACCTTTGCTGTCCCTCCGGTGGTCCCTCCAGCAGTGTTAGACTGTCTCCTCCGCAGCTGTGACTCAGACTGTCTCCCTCGCGGTATTAAAAATGTACACATTGCATACCCAATATGCAAATATAAATGATTTAATGACTATCTTATGGCCATTCATATACTGTGTTTATATAAAACACATTACCAATGTAAGAATGGCAGTGTAATTAATTTCAATCAACTATGTGCTCCAACATATTATATGTTACTTATTTGTAGATAGTGTTGTGCCTGTTTCATCTTAACCCTGTTGAACCTGTGTCATAATGTGTGTATACAATATAGTAGAACATATGTTAATAATGATTAAACATTCAAATGACATCATTGTGAAATTAAAAAAATATATTTATTTTTAACCAATGCAAGCTTGCTAGAGATGAACATCATTTAGTGATGAAATTGTACAATAGACATACAAGATGTAACCAGCGAAACATTTTACTTTTCGCACAGAGTCCTGCCTATTTATGGTGACGCTGGGATTGGCGAGTTGCTGTTGCGGCATGACATTTTCCCCTCCGCCCTAGTGCGTGCTCCACGCCTGGGTGGAGTATTTTGTGCAAAACGACCAGGTGTGGTTATGTGGCTTGTGTCACCTGATGATGAAGTTGAAGGTTGGTTTTGGAAAGCTATATTTGAACTTAATTGGGCAGAGATATGCAACAACTGAGTATGCAGCTCCCTGCGCATGTTATTTGAAGATTCAACAGCACTGGTATTTTGTGATATATTAACGTTTAGGATTTCCAAGACAGAGGCTATGCGGTTCAAGCCAAGGTTGCTGACAAGTGTTTGTCGTCTCATTTGGTTGAGGAAACGTCACATGGTGTGCCTATTGTCATCCGATACTCCAGACTGATGTCTCTCCAGACATTGTATGCAGTTGGCAATGGTTTGCAGCATGCTTTGGGAACTGGCTTTTGATGGTGCATTTTGTGCTTGGGTTGGTGGCTGTGGTGTAGGGTCCAGAGTAGGTGTGTTACTCTCCTCCATCTGTAGTGTTACATATTCAATGTTTTCATCCACAATAGGTGCTTGAACAGTGGGAACTGGTGCAGTGCGTTGTGGTTGCAATGGACCTTACTACACATAATATTTGTGACTAGAACAACTTAAAATTTAACAAATAATATAACAAATAATATCGATGATAATGACATGATTTGCCCCATCCTTTTTAAAACATGAATTTACTTACAATATTGTATGTTTGTGAAAACCATCCTTACGGTCATGAAATATTTTGACCATGCTAAGCAGATTTAAATCTAAAGGCCTTTACAGATATGCACATGTTAGCCTTGTAAACAGTACATTTTAGTGATTTTTCTAATTTACTATTTGAATAAATTACAGGAATACAAGCATCAAGAATTCCAAGATAAAGAAATACAACCAAAGTAAATGAAGGTCACTTACCAACTATTTTGTCATCTGATACGTGAAACATTAAAAAAAAAAATTTTTATGGTTGACAAACAGTGTACAGTAATTCAAACAATGGACTGAAATGACATCTCAGAAACATGTGACATATGAAAGACTTTAAAAATGACAGCGGAAACTATAGCTTTCCACAATTGACTCTTGTGGGCATATGTGGTGGTGACGGCATTGTCACCCAGAACATTATCATATACATCCATTATACCCTCCACAAGGGCACAATTCTCTTCAAACAAAAATCTAACATTTCAGCCAGAATTAGTTTTTTTGGGAGGTGGAGCCTGAACATTATCACTGTCCTCTAATTCTGAATCAGTATTAAGATGCCTTGGTGCCATTTTTCTAGACATTTTATAGAAAAGACAATTAACATATTTTATTAATAACATCTAGTATTTGTAAATGTGTACGTTTATAAACTGCTTATGCCATGGTTTTATACTTGACTGTTGTGATATTTGTAATCAATAAAAAATAATTTTACTAACTAAAAGCCCTATAGTTCATATCCAAGTTTTCCCCACAAAAAAAATGCCACAAGAGAGTACACATACTGTACACAGACATCTGAAAAGAACTTACTCAAAGTCCACATGGCCAAAAGACACAAGCCCAACAAGTAAGTGTGAAAAACATGTAGAAGGAGGCAAACAACAAAAATGAAAACCAGACACAAAGAACAGAAAAGTTATTAATATGTGTGAAGATATTTGAACTTACATGTCACAAAGCACACAAATCTGGCAAAGGAAACAGGAAATATGTTAAACAAACGCTGGTTCAACACTACACAGGTTCTGGCCACAGTGTGAATCACAAAATGGTGGCTTATTCTTGGTCCCCAATGACCTTTTATAGAGGTTGACTGGCGTCATCTCACTTGACTTGTCACGTGACTATGTTAAAAGATGGGTGATTTTCAACTTAGAAATTCTGAAATCCAAAATAACATTGAATCAAATAAGTCCCGCGAGTTTGGTATAAAAGATCGCTGTACGAGTGATTCTTGCAAAATCGATCAACATCGCTGAAAAAGTAAAATCGACAAGCATAAATGACTCTTTGTAAATACGGCGCTGATTTAGAAAACATCAAAGCAAAATCACTGCAATGTTGATCGATGTAGAATCGCTGCCAAAAATCGACCCTAGTAAACGAGGACCTAGGGTTCTATATAATATAGAGTCATATTATAGAAAATAATGTAAACACAATAAAGTAGGAATAAAGGGGAATATGGATGCTGTCTATAGGGCAATATAGAAGCACGCAACTTGAATAGGATCAATGGGCACATAAGCAGAAATATTATAGGGGTATATATAGCATTTTTGTATTCTGATAAATTATATTATATATATTGTAATAGGGCATCTTGTCCCCTAAGTTAAGCACAAAAGAAATATGTTCTTTAGAAAGTATCAACACCATCCAGGAACAATGTATGGAAATAAATCTTTAATTATTTTTCTGGAAGTAAAGCTTACCTATAAAAATTACCACAAGATGGCAGCAAATACATTACAAAAACAGATGAAAAATGAAATGTCCTAATATAAGCAATATTTACAATTTGGAAAACCTAGTTTTGGCTAAGGTGCCAAAGATTAGGGGGCAATTAAGATATATACACACTCTACGCCAATTATGTTTTCACTGTCCCTGTACTAACGATCATAGGGATTATTGGACAACTGAAAAACTGATTTAAGACTTCATTGTGGGATTAGTTTGGAGATGTTATAGACCAGTTACTATTTGTTTATTTATAATTAATTGAGCTTGCAGCAATGCAATTATAAAACTATGTATTTTGGAAGATCATATAAACTAAATGCCAAAAAATATATATTTTTTTTATTTAGTTTTTGTCCAAGGAGTTTTTCTTTTTAGTGACTTTTTAATGATGAAAATTTTTATAAACCACTGAAGTGAATATTGCCAGTTTTAGCAGATGAGAAGATTAGCTCTTATTTGTTCTGTATCCATTAAAAAAGAACATTACAAATTTATTAGAAATTAATAAAGCATCACAACTGTATGTCAATCATGCCAGATGGTATTCGATCTTCTTACTTATAAGTATCTCAAGGAAAGAGAAGTAGGGAAAATTTCTAGCCCCAAAATAATAGGGGTGTAACCAAGGGTACCATAAAGCTAAAACACAACAAAAGAGTGTGAGCACAACCACAGAAATAGTTTTGTGGTGCACATGGATTAAAGAACAGCGGCCAGACACAGATCCATGTGGAAAAGTCAAGGTAGGGTTCTACCATCCCATTTACAGAAATAAAAATTTAACCAAAACTTTTTCGCATTATGAGCTTTGAATAACACAAACATTTCAATACATAAATGATAATTTATCACATTGTGCCCTACTGAATCACACTGGCCCTCCTTCACACTTTTGGCCCTTCCTGTGTGTGTCTACAGCCATCCAAACTCCTCCTCTTTGTGTGTGTCAAGCCAGGACTTCTGTTCTGTCCTTTCTTTCAATGTCCAGCCAGCCTTCTGCCCCTTTCTTGTATTTCCAGCCAGCTTTCTGACTTCTCCTGTTGTGCATCCAGTCAGCCTTCTTCCCCCCTCCTTGTATGTCTAGCCAGCCTTGTGTTTCCTCCTTATGTATGTCCAGTCAGCCTTCTGTACTTTCGAAAGATAGCCTTTCGGAAATTTTAAGCAATCTCAGAGTAATGATGACAGGGAGGTGTATTTTACAAAGCAGAAGGAGGCTATAAAGGTTATCAGAGCAGCAAAGACACAAACTGAAAAAAAACTGGCCCACTTGGTACAAAAAGGGGGCAAAAGCTTTTTTAGGTATATAAATGAAAGGCGAAAAACAAAGGAGGGTATCGTAAGGCTCAAAACGGAAAGCAGAATTCTTATTGAGAGTGAAAGAGTTATGGCAGATCATCTTTAGTATTTCTGTTCAATATTCACAAAAGAAAGAGAGGGGAAGGGTCCACTTTTGAATGGGAAGACTATTAATACAATGGGGGCAATAACTACTACTTTCACTGAGGAGCAGGTATTAAAAGAACTTTCAAAATTGAAAGTGGACAAATCAATGGGACCAGATAGGATACATCCGAGGATACTAAAAGAGCTTAGAGGGGTGCTGGCAAAACCATTAACTGAATTATTCAATCAGTCACTAATAACTGGGTTAATTCCAGAGGACTGGAAAATAGCAAATGTCGTTGAAATGTGTTTCAATGAATGCCAGTAAAATAATATCATAGATTCAATTAGATGATGAAGAAATACAATCATAAGGTCATTTAACAATGTATTGGCATTACTGTCATTTAGTATACAATCCATTGTTAAATGACCTTATGATTTTATTTCTTCATCATCTAATTGAATCTATGATATTATTTTACTGGCATTCATTGAAACACATTTCAACACTATAGATGAACAGGCGCATGTGTATCCTCGCGTTCCTCTTCGTTATTCCCTTTGTCTATGCAACACATGTTTCAACATATTCACAATCATATTTAACATAATTTTTCATTTTATGACCCTCACATTTATTTCGACTTCTACAGACCACCCTTCGATAGACCAGAACTATCGCTTACACGTTCTCCATAATTGGGTCATAAAATAATGTTTCTTGGTTTACTTCAGTGAGTTCAATCACATTCATAACCTTTTCCCCTCTTCATCCTCCTCCGTTCAAGTACACACTGAACACTTCGTATGCTTAATACAATAATCTTAATTATGACTATCAACAAGACTAGCAATCCGGTCACCAAAGCTTTCGCCCACACTACAATTCCTTTGTTTATAGGGTTCAACCATGACACCCATCCCACCACTTCTTATCCTATTGTGGTCAAAGAAATGTTATGAGATCTCCCAAATTCCACTTTAAGTTGAAGTATCTCATCCGTCTTTCTATCAATTACTTCTCATAAATCATTAGTATTGTTAGTTATATATGTGCAACAGATTACTTCATATTGGGTTGCTAAGGTGACTCAATATCCTCCAGAGACAGCAGTTAAGTAGTTTAATACCAATTGGACCAGTTCTTTTTATATGCTTGTAACTCTAGACCTGTATAACGAAAGGTGTCATCATACATGTCAGTGATGTTATCAATCAGTGATGCCAAAGGGTGTGTATATATCTATAATTCAAGGTCCCTCTAGCAGTCTTTGTGAAATCTAATGCCACCAGAACTTGAAATCCTGTGGGCTCATTGATTAAATCACTAGCGTGTGACTTACTTTCTGTTGAAATATCTCTTTTGTACTTTTTGTGTTTATAGTGTACATGGATGTAAGGAGGAGGGCTGGCCTTGTGCGCATGCAACATAGTTTCATGTGACATGGTCAGAACTTCTGGCACCATCCTGCCTAAGAAACACAGTCCTTTAGAGTTTGGGGCTATCCATTTGTAGACTCTCCTTCCACAGATGTAATACATATCACCTGGCAAAATAAAAGGTAATCACTCTACACAATTCTTTTAAAAAGTTCCTTCTCCCAGATTCCTCATTTGTTCGACATAAGTATCAGCTTTTATGATATGTTTGCAACCCATCTGGTTCACGCTACCTATGGATATTTTTGTTGGTTTAATCCACCAATTTAGTGATCGGTACCCTTTCTTATTTCGATGTTCCCATAGTTTCTTGGAGGGTGTGCTTTCTTCACTTGTTCTCCCTGCAGAGATTAGTGTCTGATTCAGTCATAAAGTCTCACAATAACCCAATTCCAATTTGACTAGTTACATACGCAGAATAGTGTTTTATCAGAGACATGCTGGTGCAAGTTTAAACTCAGGGACACTGATGCGTTATATGTATCCTCTATGGGTTTCCCAAAATTAGATCAATATTGTCCTGTCTTTGGGGGACATGGGAGTATACCCAGCATTCCGTCTGATTTAACACTTTCCCCACTAGTGAATGGTAATGATCTAGAGGGAATCCTTTAAAGTTAGAGTTGTAATTCACCAGGCATTTGATCAGACAACCTTCCTCTGTTTCAGGGAGACACCCTTTGGCCTTGACCAGAACCTATCATGTGAGAGAGAGAGATTGCAAAGACAAAACAACTGATGATCTCCATCTTGCGGTGGTTTGTTGTGTTTAGCGGTGTCCTCCTGGAACAAACACCTGAGAGTAGCAGCGATTGTTTCCGCTTCTTCCTTGTTTTGAGCCTCCCTTGGAGTTTCTGCCCTCTTGCAGTGCAATGAATGGACCCAGGTATCTCTCTCAGCAACTTTCACAGACGTAGTACTGGTCAATAGCACTTGATATGGGCCTTCCCACCTATCGATCAAACAACCAGAACGTAGGAAATTTCTTATCATAATAAAATTGTCAATGTCATGGCAATTACTCTGAGGCATATCCGGCGCAATCAGTTTAAGACTCTTTTGCTGTTTCTTTAACTGCTTACTCATCTGAATGAGGTACTGGACATTCAAATCATTATTACATTTCAAATCCTCCTTGGGATCTATCATGATATGGGGTTGGCGACCAAACAAGATTTCATAAGGCGACAAGTTTAACGGTTCTCTAGGGGTGGTTCTGATGCTATGCAGGACTAAGGGTAATGCTTCAAGCCAAGATAGCCTGGTCTCAACCATGATTTTACTCAGTTTGTTTTTGATAGTGCCATTAACTCTTTCTACCTTCCCACTGGCTTGTGGGTGATACGGGGTATTTAGTTTACTTTTAATCCCCATGAGTTAACACATACTCTTATTAAACACTTCGCCTGTGAAATGGGTACCTTGATCACTCTCAATTGCCCTGGGGATACCGAATCTGCAAACAAACTCTTGGATCAGTTTCTTAGCTGTAACTGCAGCTGTATTTGTCGCAGCTGGGTAAGCTTCAACCCAGTGCGAGAATACATCTACACAAACCAACACATACATCAAATTTCTACAGGCTGGTAACTGTATAAAATCAATTTGTATTACCTGGAAAGGGCCCTCTGTTGGCGGGATATGAGATGGCTCTACTGGGATTGTCTTACCAGGATTTTTCCTCAGGCATACTAAACACAATTTAACCTTTTTATCTGCCATTTTAGAAAATCCTGGTGCACACCAGTAGGTTCTTACCAGATGGCTCATACTTTCCCTCCCCAAGTGAGTCAGACCATGCGCTGCTTCAGCCAGGGCGGGGAGGTATGCCTTGGGTGCCACAGGCCGCCCTTGTCCATTCCTCTAGAGTCCAATGGTCTCTTGGTCACATCCTTTCGCCTTCCAGACAGCCTTTTCCTGTGGAGTACATAAATCTTTATGTCAATCAATTGTTGCATAGACAAAGTTTCAAATACCATAACTTTGTCAGCTCTGTCACTATCTTCCAATAATGGCAGAGCTGTGGCTTTTTTAGCGGCTTCATCCGCTCTGTGGTTTCCTAGTGAAACCTTATCTGATTCATTGGTGTGGGCTTTACATTGAACCACTGCCACTTGTGAAGGCAGTTGTATGGCTGTCAGTAACTATCGAATCTGTCTGGAGTGCGCTACAGGCGTCCCAGCCGCTGTCATAAAGTTCCTAAGTCTCCACAAGGCCCCAAAGTCATGTTCTACCCCAAAGGCATATCTTGAGTCAGTGTAAATGTTACCTACCTTTATCTCTGCTAACTCGCATGCTCGTTTAAAGGCTACTAATTCTCACAAGAAGAGCGGCAGCCGCCACAGCGGACACATTTGCATGTGCGCGTACAGGAATGGCATTCGCAGCCTTTTCCTTCGCGTCAAATTTTTACCTTCATTTTGCCATTAAGAAAAAACTATTTGTGTACTTTTAGCGTTTCCTCTGCAAATTAATTTTATAACTTTGTAATTCCACATTCCTTTAAACATTCTTTATTAAAACTACCGACAAGAGGAAATCTTCTATTACATTTCTTAGTCATTTTCACCTACTCTTTGCAATACTTCGTACCAATAACATTATACTTTTTATTCATTATAAACATAGCTGAACCAGCAGACATATCAATAGTACTCACTACACCTGATCTTTTGATCCCTGCAGGAGACCCTGCTTCAATGACTATCTTAGGTTGGATGGCTTCCCATGTTAATATCCCTTAAGCAGTCACTAACAAAAGTCGCAATTAAATACAGCATGTAGGTAGAACACAGGTCACACACAAGAAATCTAACGTTACAGAAAAATAAAGCTTCTCTATTTATACGCAATAAATAAATAAACTCTCACCCTTTAGCGTCAGACGGATTAATTCACATGCAAAAACAGCGCGTAGCCATGCCTAAGCAAGCAGGTCATTACTAAATTACACAGAGATTAACTGACCCAAAACCTGATGTGCGTTTTCAAATTAACCGCATGCTAGTATGACTTAGAGCTTCACCACCTCAACCAGCCATGGCACTATCTGTGGCTAGAACAACGGAATCACACAAGAAACCGGAAAACACTAATAAAGTAGTATCACCATTTACGTACGTAATGCAAAAAAATTCTCTCTCTCTTGTGCACGCTACAATTTCACCATACACAATATAGCACCTACTACTAGACATAATATATATTGCAAGAATAACACTAGTATTACAAAGAACTATTCTCACTATATTGCCGTGCTCTCAAATCCTACACAATAAACCTGACAAAATACAAACACTCTTTTATACCAATTTCCCAATTATAGCAGCCTACAGCTGTTTACACTTTTATGCGCTTGCAATACCAAATGAAAACAGCGCACCTTGGAAGAAGAACACAACTTTGCAGCAAAACCTGCAAACCAACCGCAAACAATTTTTATATGCAATATCTCTAGATTCAAAATTCAGTATCACCTCCGTTTATTATCAGATTACGATTGAATAACACAATTAAAAGAATTAACAAATAACAATTTTGTAACTTACCCACTCTCTGTTAGTCACTCGCAATCTACATACGTAGTGTTATGATCTTCCCAATCTCTGAGGTTGTATTCAGTGAAACTGACATTATTATGAAGAACCAGTCATCATTGCTATTTAAACACACCTTTGCAACACTCAATTCATAGCCGAACTCTGCGGCATATCCAGTCCACTCTCTGAGCATGGTCCACTTGCCACACCCATAGAGACCTCTTAATGGCGGAATTCCAGGATATGTCAGTTTTAAATTCTCCATTAAAAAACGAAAAGACAAGAATACAAAATATAAAGTTTACCTAATAACTATGGCAGGGGAAAAAAAAAAACTAATACAAATAAATACACGCATTTCAATGATCGCAATGCAAAATATTAACAAGCCTATAAAAAAAAAAATTATTATTAGATCATACAAATTTAAAAATACTTATGTTACCACATTTTTTTGCAGCAATATAGTAGAGGAAACCTCATTAATAAAAGAAAAGTCAGAGGCATTACTCAAAGCTTCCTTCCCTGCTCCCAAATAGGGAGGTGGGGAAGGAGGTACATGCATAAATGTGTGCGCATTAGACGGAGATGCGGGCTTTGTTTCGCTCACCGCTTTCCCGCGCCATTCTATACCCTCATGTTGCCACAGAGCCAGACAATTAATATGTTTTTCTCGCCAGTTATGCGATTGTTTTTTAAGAATTTGGTGACTTACATCCAATAAGATGTTTTTGTTGAAACTACCAAGCATTGGAAATGCCTTACTACACTCCCTAGTTAATGCGTTTCCACTCTTTTCAATACTTAGTGGAACTACTATCATATTTCTTTTCCATTATATACCTAGCAGACCCAATCGGTATATCCACACCCTTGACTGCTCCCTGTTGAGTAATTATTTCTCATTGGCAACTATTGTCAAAAATCCAATGAGCTGCCGTCCAACTTTTTCACACAGAAAAAGGACAAAACCTTCTCACACAGAGTAGGCTGTATTTCACTATTCTAACCTCTCACACAGAAACAGGGTGTAGTTACCCGTATATTCCGTATGTAACTACAATTATAACCTTTCATAGAAAGGAAGTGAAATACAAAATAAGACACTACGATTGCCCGTCAGCGGAGTCAAGACCAAAATCATTTCAATTTGCACAAGGAAAATAGAGTAAACCCTTCCACACAGTACGGGACGAATCTATGGCCTCAAGCTGCTTGACAATTTTTCCCTTTATTTTCACACACACTCCAACCCACACAATACTCAATAAACATACTTAAAAATGTCAATTTCTGGTAGTTTCTAAGGCCCCCTTGTGGACTAAAGAAAAACAACAATTTGTATTGGCAGCTATGGCAATATAGGGTAAACACGTGTTTTGCGCCAAAATGCAATCGCACGCAGGAAAGACAAAAATATTTTGGCTATGTTATTAAAACACAACTTGTGATCGTACTCTATTGTCTAGTACTGTCCCAGATTTAAACTCAGTATCCCTTTAAGCAGTCTTCAGTTAACTAATACAGTGAAAAGAATATAAAAAATTAAAATTTGCGTTTTTTTACTTAGCATACTGACTCCACCCTTTGTTGCCCCCAATTTGTTAAAGAATGTTTTATGTTGTAATAAGATATGAATTTATTATTACATATAGTTTATCAATTTCAATAATATTGCGCAAAAGTTGCATAAATTGCATAGATCAGCAAATAAACAATGTCCAGATCGCAAGTTGTGTTCCAACGCACAAAAAGAGTTTTACTAAGAAAGTTTAATAATAATATACAGAAAATACAATAACACAGCCAAAATTACAGTTTTTTTCACCAATCAACACAGGTACAGTCTGTATCCAGGATTTCACTCCTTGCCACTACCAGGTACAGCGCCCGGGATATTCTCTTTTACAAAGTCCAGAAAACCTGACTGTATTACATTGACCCTGCTTTTATTCCCACTCAGGACAAAGAAATAATGATGTCACAGCTGTCCACTCTGATGGAAGAGTGTTCCAATTCTTGTCCTGACTGGTTCTTCCACAGCCCCTCTGTAACCTGTTCTGAAGCTTAAATTGGTACTTTCATTGATCTAACTTAACTGCAAACATTTGTAGAAATACATATCTAAGTTCATAATATATGAATGCAACTAGTGAAAGTTTCATAACATACATCATAATTTGCACAATGTCATAAGCTATTAAATGAATCTAAATACAATTCTGTTATCATGTTCTATGGTCGATGAGCGAATATCTGTGGTTTGCAGTCTCCCAGGGATGTAAAATATATATTTCAATGCGTTGGATCACTTATTAGGCTCTTTACACAAAATACAATCATTCAATTATAGAACAGTTATATGATTTGAAACGAGAAAGTGCGCGAACATATGCCTGCGCATGCGTTCTGTTGAAATTAGATCAATAGATATATTAGATAATAGATGTATTTCATTCATGAGTTTAAGGAAAAACAATGCATGATTATGATATAATTCAGTGTGTTCCTAGGTCCATCTAATTATCCATCATTTGGTGTTGTTAAAATGAAACATTGTCATGTCTAGTCTTATTTTGTAGAATATAATGTCATAATGATAAAATTGTGTCTTAATAGAGATTTGTAGTAAGCAGCTGCAAATTATAAACGATGAATACATTTTCTTAATAAGAAAATGTATATTCCTGTTTGCATATTAGGTGGGATTGTCTGGAATGTTAACGACCAACTTAGGGTGGGTAGTGGTTACCCAACCCATCCTGCCATATCCAGGCTAACCTGGCAAACTAGAAAATCACATTGTTCCCTCAGGACATCACACCCTTTAAACTGGAATGTATGGCATTACTGCCATTTAGTATACAATCCATTGTTAAATGACCTTATGATTTTATTTCTTCATCATCTAATTGAATCTATGATATTATTTTATTGGCATTCATTGAAACACATTTCAACAGTATACATGAACAGGCGCATGTGTATCCTCGGGTTCCTCTTCGTTATTCCTTTTGTCTATGCAACACATGTTCCAACATATTTACAATCATATTTAACATAATTTTTCATTTTATGACCCTCACATTTATTTTGACTTCCACACTGGGTTAATTCCAGAGGACTGGAAAATAGCAAATGTCGTCCCTCTGCATAAAAGTGGAAGTAGGGAAGAAGCGTCAAACAACCGACCAGTGAGTCTAACATCAGTAGTAGGGAAATTGATGGAAAAACTGTTAAAGGAACAAATTGTACAGTATCTTAAATCCAGTAACTTACAGGATCCCAAGCAGCATAGATTCGATGGGGGAAGATCATGTCAAACAAATCTTATAAAAAATTTTGACTGGGTCAGTAAAATATTATATAAATGGGGAGCTGTAGACATAGCTTATCTAGATTTTAGCAAGGCTTTTGACACTGTGCCACATCGAGGACTGTTAAATAAGCTGGAAACTTTAGGATTGGACTTAAAGATAGTTGCATGGATACAATCTTGGTTACAGGATAGACAACAGAGGGTTGTAGTAAATGGAATCTCTTCTGGGGATGGTAAGGTAACCATTGGAGTACCCCAGGGTTCTGTACTTGGACCAGTGCTATTTAATATCTTTATAGGGGATATTGCCTGTGGTATTGAGGGGAAAATATGCCTTTTTGCAGATGACACCAAGATATGTAACAGGGTAGACATGCCAGGTGGGGTACAGAAAATGAGGGATGATCTAGGTAGACTGGAGGAATGGTCAAGAATATGGCACCTGCAGTTTAATGCCAAAAATTGCAAAATCATGCACTTGGGGCACAAAAACCAAAAGGCTCAATATTTCCTTAATGGCATTACATTAGAATCTACCGATCCATACACACACTTATTATTTGACTTTCTTACCTGTTTTGAAGTCTTCTTCTTTTCTCCATTGCGCACTGTGGCCAGTCACCAGTGCTCAAGAAACCTTAGACTTGTGGAGCCATGAGCACATGCCCATTTTGCCCAGTGGAAAAGATGGCCCTGGAACTCTGCACAAGAGAGTGGACTGACAGGGGTGTGCACTCCCCTTTTCCTTACAGACTTCCAGATCTCCATGCATACAGTAGACACATAGAGATCTGGATCAGGCTTAAAGGTTCTTGGTTACACTAAACACACTTTTCAAGTAAACGCTGGAGAGTGGGCAGCATAAGTAGTGGATTTCTAATTTGTACAAGGGTCAGGAGATTGTTCTCTATTGTTCTGCAGTAAGGTTACATTTGTTTTTGTAATGTGCTATATTTTAACATGTTGTCCCTTTTAGATCAGCTAGCAGCTTAATGAATGAATGGCCTCTTGTATAAAGGAGCTGATTGCACTCATGGTTTATTTCAGCTTGATATAGTATCCCTGATAAGACGAAACGTGTCACTGTGGACTCAAAATAACCCTGGTGTTGGATTACGATTATCATTTGGCTCCTGATGTGTGTTTAGTTTTTTACACGCTTATTCACACATTTATCCAAACTAACTTTGCAAGGAAGGATGGAGGAGATATAAACTGATAGAGACTGGTGCATATTTTGCGGGCTGACCACCTGCTCCATTTACAAAGCCGGAAGATTATAACTTGGCGTTTTTGGACCCAGAGGGACTGTGAACCTTAGCCCATCTATACTGGGTAACTCTCTGTGTGTTCAAGACTGCTTGTCTTAGTATATTATAAGCGCAGTTTTTTTTTAAGGTTCAAGGTAAGGATAATGGAAGGGGAGGGTTAGGTTTAGAATTAGCACAAGGGTTGGGGTAGTGGAAATAGAGAGTGTTGCTTACCTGTTAGTGGTGGGGCATGAAGATGCTGCTTTTGGAGGGACTAATTAATTAATTATCTACCATCTGCTCTGTCTGCACAAATAGGACTTCCTTAAACTGAGTGTTTGCTGGTCATTAGTATTTGTAATCCTGTGTTCCTGGTGTGTGTATGATCTCTGATAGCCTGTCTGTTATCACCTTGTGCCTTCTATACCAGCTGTCATCTGTCTGTATGTATATATTTATGTTCTTTGAATCTTTGCTTTTGGTTGTTGTTTGGTTATTGTATTCTTGCATTTAGCCTGCTCTGTTGTCTGGACTTCGTTTGTATTCAGTTCATCTCTGTGCCCCAGCATCTAGTGTTTTCAGTTACTCTGCTTTGTGTTTGGTGCTCCTTCTAAATCCTGCTTATATATAAACTCTATAGTATCTATAGCATATGGTTTATCTAGTCATGTTACCTGTGTTAGTGTATTGTTATTGTTGCTCCTAGTTCACTATTCACCCGTTTTCTGTGTTACCTTGTGTGCACTAATAAACACTATTGATCTCTTCATTCCTGTCTGTTTATTAGTGCTTAGCTACACCTGGACCTGTTGAGTGTACTCCCACACAAGCCTATCCGCACCATCAGGGGCCCTAGTAAATACTCCAGTTAAACTCCATGCCTTTGAAGCAGCCATGTACAATAACAAATAGATTAACCCAGGAAGGGTTAACAGCAGGATGGCAGCAAAGCATAGTTTTAAAGCATCCCAGGAAAGGTTACATCGGGGCATGGAGTCTAACCAGTGCCACGTATTTGCTAGAGTCCCTGATGGTGAAGATAGGCTTAGCAGCTGGCTACTGGCAGATTGCGGCTCCTAGTTATAGCCCTCAAGGGAAACCTGTAGTGCAGAGTCCTGGTGCTGGAACACTCACTCACTTGCAGCACACAGCAACTGGTACAACCAGATATTAAATGTGGGAATATAGACAGAAAGCCTGAGCAGAAGCTCAGAGATTACATAATAACTGTAAGGTGACAAACACAGACAGAATCTGACAAGGAGACCCAGAGGAAGCCTTATACAATGACAAACACATAGGAAAGGATAAACAAGCAGGCGTCTCACAGAGGTGTACTGAGATAGCAAGACACACAGACAGAAGATGGGACACTGAGAAGATGGAACACATACACACTGCTCAGAAGTGAGGGGACACCTTCACCCGGCTTGAGCTGAAGCCACCAGTGTGTGCAGCAAGCTACACACACTGCTCGCTCCATGCACACAGGACAATACAAACCACCGAGTAAGGAGAAGGTAAAGAAGGATGAAAGGTAATGCCAGGTAGGACACACAGGGACATACGGGTACACAACAGAGGTCTAAAGCACAAGGCATGAGGCAAACAAGAACAAAATGGCAGGCAAGAAAGCAGGAGACAAAACGCTATAACCGGCAACCAGTGGTCCCAGCAGGCTATTTAAAGTACGCGCTTCCAATCAGCTTCTGCAATCAGACTGATTACAGATCAGCTGGAGGCAACTACACAGAGACACTGTGTAACACTCAACAATAGAACAGCAAAGGATTCGGTCTTCTAACAAGGGGTGGATAATGGGCCTGATCCAGACCTACGCTCGCAAGCAATCTTACGCTGGTCGTAAGCATAAAATCGGCAGAAAAAACACACTGCACATGTGCAGAGTGACCTTTTCGTAGCAGCGATTCAGGCGTCCGTATTCTTTGCGTATTTCCTGACGACGGGGCGTGTTTATATTACGAAGTTAGTACGGACGCTGGAGTTCAGGAATGTAGGCGGGGGGAGCCATTTAAATTGTACAGTATGGGCGTGCTTAGCCCGGTACGATCAGCGCGTCGATACGAAAATTCGTACTGACGCCGGGAAAAGTTAGGGTAGGGTTCAGGCGGCGTACGGAGGTAAAGGTAAGGGGAGTGTCATGGGAATGAAAGTTTTTACGCTGAAGCGGTAATAGGCTCCGCTCTCATGCGTAGGTCTGGATCAGGCCCAATAGGCCTGATCCAGAGCTACGGCCGCCATCGCTAGTACGGCGGCCGTAAGCGTAATGCGCATGCGCCGGGCAGATGTACGATCGGGCGTCCATAGTAGCGGCGTTGGGACGCTGGAGGGGACGTCCTCCAGCGTCCCAACGCTCACGTTACTCCTGGTGGGCGGGGGGAGGTAAGTAAATCAGGCTGGGGGGGCGTGCTAAGAGGCCATACGCTCCTGTGTGAGCGTATGGCCCCTTCCTTACGCC
>WWET01007040.1:0-14805 GCA_011038615.1 Limnodynastes dumerilii | reverse complement strand
ATGGCCCTGATTCAGAGATTGAAAATAAGAACTTAAAGTTACACCTGGGCTAAAGCATGTTGATTTCAGGGGAGTCAAATTTCATTTGTTGCACCAGTATTATAGTTAAAAGGTGATGTTTCCCAGCTCAAGTCTAATTAGCAGTTTAAAAGTGAAGCTGATCAGGTATCTGTGTGCAATAAAGCAAAGCAAAGCATTCTCCCTGCATGCATAGAATAAAATTAACTTGACTCCCCCTGAAATCAACATGGTTTTGCCCAGGTGTAAAGTTCTTATTTCCAGCTCAAGTCTAATTAGCAGTTTAAAAGTGAAGCTGATCAGATCTGTGTGCAGTAAGTAAAAGCAAAGCATTCTCCCTGCATGCATAGAATAAAATTAACTTGACTCCCCCTGAAATCAACATGGTTTTGCCCAGGTGTAACTTTAAGTTCTTATTTTCAGCCTCTGAATCAGGCCCTTGGTCTCTAGAAACGACATCAAGGACATAACAAGTCTCCTACCATCTTTTTAAGAACTCTCTAGAGACCCTATTGTTTTTCAGGTTTTTATATATTAACCCTGTATGCAGCAATATTATTTAATTTAATAGTCACACATATCAGCGCTTATCTCTCCTCGTATTAATTTTAAGTGCTTGAACTTAACCATGTTGATTGCAGGAGAGTCATATTTCATCTGTTGCCAAAAGTATTAGAGTTTAGAAGTGATGTTTCCTATCCCAAGTCTAAATACCAGTGTAATAGTAAAGCTGGTCAGTATCTGTGTGCTGTAAGCAATTCAAAGATATATCCCTGCATTCAAAGAACACAATTAACTTGACTCCCCCTGAAATCAACATGGTTTAGCCCAGGAGTAACTAAGTTCAAGCACTTAACTAAGTCTGGATCCAGCCCAATGGGCCAGAATCTGAACTACGTACGAGTGCGTATTTACGCCAGCCGCTGTCGTAAAATCACCTTTTTGTATTTTCTCTGCATGCGCGCGGCAGATGTTAAGCAATGTAACTCCGGTCGTACGTAACTTAAGCGTAATTACGAACGAAGGGACGGGTCAACCATACGACATCCGAAAATACACTTTGTGGGTGGAGGGAGGCATTTAAATTGTACAGTAAGAGCCGGGTTAGGCCGTTATGTTTGTCAATCCATTATGTACAGTACGTCCGTACTTACGCTTGGAAAAGTTAAGGTAGGGTTTGGTAAACATAAAACGAGTAAATTACGTGCGACTGAGGGAAGTGCCTAAGGGAGTGCATAGTACTCACAATAGCGTAAATACGTTACGCGATCAAATGTAAAAAGAACTGAATCTACCCCAATGTTCCAAGGTCATTTTCCGTTATTTTAGTGATTAAAACCAATCTGTGTTTAACACACGAAGTGCTGTGTCACAAAACAGAGAGTTGTAGTTTTTTAAATAAAAGACTAACACGAAGTGTAGGCTTAACCTGAGGGCAGATACTAACAGTCACTTCTTTCACAAGGAAAGCTGGAGACTGGCAAACGCTTGTTAAGATGAGTGGTGGAAAACAAAGGAACTCTTTGATGTTTCTATGTCTATGCTCCATTCTATTTAGGAAAGTAAACCTAATATCTCTATGACTTAAAAATAAATTAACTAAAACTCCTAAAATTAGGAATATTTATATGTTAGGTAAAAATATAAAATCTCTACAACATTCTTATTATATAGTTCATATGTTTGCTTACAGGGGAAAGGATAGAATTTAAAAGGTTGAGAATGGTTTTGTCCCGAAACGCATCAGCAGGACAGTATTCAGAGGTCACTTTCTGCAGACCGGACGCTTGTGTTATCTATCTTTCCGCTCTGGAGGCTGGGCACATATAAGGAACAGAAATTCAAGGGGCAGAAATCGAGACTAAACACACATACAAGGGGCAGAAATGGAGACTGAACACACATAGCAACAGGATGTTGCTAGGTAGCAGAGAAGGAACCCACTGCTGCCATCTTTACATTCAGAACCTTACCTCTACATTTAGCATCTTCCTGCCACATTTAGGGTCAGTATGGTGCTAGGTAGTGGAGGAGGGAACCACCACCTCCATCTTCAGAATACTGGGGGCTAGAGGCACAAGATAGGGGATACTGGGGGGCGGGAGACACATGATAGGGGATACTGGGGAGGCTGGAGGCACATGACGGAGTATACTGGGGGGTTGGAGGCACATGATTGGGATTCTGGGGAGGCTGGAGGCACATGATGGAAAATACTGGGGGGCTGGAGGCACATGATGGGGAATACTGGGAAAGCTGGAGGTACAAGATGGAGAATACTGGGGACTGGAGACACATGATGGGTTATACTGGGGAGGTTGGAGGCACATGATGGGGGATTCTGGGGGTTTAAGAGACTTGATGGGTAATACTGGAAGGGTGGAAACATGATGGCAGATACTGGGGGGCTGGAGGCACATTATGGGGATATTAGGGGGGCTGGAGACACATGATGGGGTTACTGGGGGGCTGGAGGCACATGATGGAGAATACTGGGGAGGCTGAAGGCACATGATGGGGTTTACTGGGGGGCATGGGGCCTTCGATGGGCCTTTGACTAATATAATAATAATGGAATGGATCCACACTTAAGAAATATGGTCAGAAAACACCCACATTTTGAGACCAGACATGCGCGCACATAAGGCTTGCAGCAAAGAAATCCTCAGGATCCAGAATTCCACACTGAAAGCCCTTCTGATGGCAGGGTAGAACGAGGCAGGCTGCTTACAGTGATTACCCAAAATGGGAGGGCAGATGTATTTAAATTATACAGCAAGGGCAGGTTTAAGGCCTTATATGCAATCCTGTAGCCTGTAGTCTGTTATATATTTCTGTTATTACATGATGAGATAACAACAGTTACAGTGGTAGACAAAATTATTGTTCAATCAAGGGTCTGGTGACCAGAGTTCAAAACTTTGATGGTTAGGAAATTTTTAGAGCTCCAAAATATATATAAAAACATTTTTTAGTTTATTTAATAAAGCAGTGAGGGGTTGAAAGCATTCCTGGAGAGGACCAGCACATAAGGGTATCCAGAGTCATTAAGATAGAGCTGAGGGGTGGAAAAGAGACCATGGCTTCCAGATCATTGGGGTAGATCCAGAACTACGTGTGCCGTACGTTTATTCGCGGAGCGTATTTTCGTGTGCGTAAATTCGTTACACTCCCCTCGGCACACCCCTTGCACGGACGTATTTTGTCAAGATACGCTGTCCAAACCCTACCTTAACTTTTTCAAACGTAACAGAGTATGTCCGCTAACGGACGTACTGACTACGTGAACGTACGCAGCTTAGCACGCCCATACTGTACACTTTAAATACCACCCCCCGCCTCCTTCACGTATTGCAGACGTATTTTGGACTAACGTAAATTTGGCACGCCCACACGTAAGTATTTACGTGAGACATACGTGAATCACCCATACGTTCAAAATTACGCTACGTGAATGTGCGTATTTTCTATGGTGCGCATGCGCAGTGCGTTCAAATCTGCGAATTTACGTCTCCGCCGCGCGTAAAATCGCGGGGAAGCGTAGTTCTGGATCAGGCCCATTGTTATTTGTTAGTGGAGTTGTTTTGTAAGTTGCATATATAGAAGAGAGGATGCAGTCAGCATCGAGAGATTGCTTTTTCTGAAATAGAGACAGCCAGAAGCTAATTTTCTGCTGTCTTCATTTAGAAAATAGCACTATTTTGAAAAAAAACCTGTTATGAATGGGTAAGTATGCCGCAGACCCGTTGTACCTCCGCAGAGGCGTTACACCGACCGGACAGGTGAGTAGGACTTTATGGGGAGTTTTAGGGTTAGTCTGCGGGGAGGGGAGTCTTAGAGTTAGGCTGCAGGGTTAGGGAGGTTTAGGGTTAGGGTAATGGAAATGAAGGGTTAGGGAAATGGAAGGGGAGGGTTAGGGTAAGGATTAGGGTAAGAGTTGAAGTTAGATTCATACCCATCTTTCACTGATACATCTTCTTTCTTCCATGTACCGATTGCTTTTCCTCTGTGAGGCAGAAGCAATAAATTTCAAAGCAAGTTCACAAATGACTAGGAGAAAACAGCCCTTTCAAAAAAGCCACACCTATAGAAGAGATATGAAATATTATTAATTATGGCTGATATCAGGAAAAGTTAAGTTTTCCTATGTTTAGTAATAGTTACTCATCTGCAAGATCAGTTTATTGATATATTGTTAGCTGATCCCAGGAATATATGTACAATAAACTTAGTAGGATATGATTGCTTGTCACTTGCCTCATCAAGTTAATATGGATAGGCAGAAGTGGGAGATCATTTGGTAGTTCCATTATGTATAAATCGTTACAACTTTAACATGACATAATACACTGTCAACCTATAAACTGTTTACCCTATAATACTGATGTGTCAACAGCAAAATTCATTTTCCTTGCAAACATAATTCATACAAGAAAAACTAACAATACTTTTTTGTAAAAAAAAATATTCAACAACAGCTAGAAAATGTGTCTAGCAGATGTTTACCCTGGCAGTTGGTAACCCTTGACATACAGGTGTTATCTTTTTCCTTTACGTTCACTTTGATAGGAATTAAACAATATGTTGAAAACCATGATTGCAATTAATGTCAGGTGAAATGTAGTCTATTTATTGCAGTTAGCGAGTGTTATTCCCCTGCTTCTATAAATCTGTAGTAATGTTGCATATCAGACCACTTTTATTTCCTAGTTTAGGTGTTATAAGAAGTATCCCTCATGTGAGCTGCATTGTTTCTCTATGATTTTAAATCACCTTGATGAAGTGTTGAATTTAATCTCTATGAAACCTTTATAAGACTATTAGTCACAGGCTGACAAAACTGACGGATGGCCAGGATAAACTGTCAGCCATAGTTCTACCTATCAGGGTAAAACTTAGCAGCTACAAAATCTCAGAATACATTTTTAGGAAATGTAGTTTGATTAATTCACTTTTGACATACACTTTTATCATAAGAATATTTTTAATAGTGTGATAATGTGTCAACAGTTTATTATTGTAGAAAAGCATGTTAAAAATAACATAATTTGTTAGCATTACATACAGTTTCCTGCATCTGCCAGATGTGAAACACAAACTCTTTCTGCAAATTGTTTCCCTTTTTTTTCTAATGGAAGCTCATTTTGTGGTCGGTGCTGCAGTTTTGTGGTTGTGTTTTAGTCCCCATGGGGGTATACTGTCGTAGTTTTTCAAATTTTGCTCTTCCTTTTCTCCGCAGTCTTTCTAATTTTAGAGGATGGATTTTTGCCAAAACTAGATCATTGATAACAATTTATTTCACTTTTTGTTGCATTCCAACAACAAATGGCTTAAGCAGTTTGAATAATGTGACTTAATGACTGTGACACACTAAGTGCTTCCTTGTCTGCCACAGTGTCTATGAAAACATAGTGTAGAGGCATATAGGGGTTCATTATATGTTTATCACTTTAAACAACATCTGCTAAAATGTCTTCCAGGAAATTAACCAGGATTACAGAAAAAATATTTCTTATATACAATTATATAAAAAACATGGGACAGGATCTAGACTTCAGAGCTCCGATTGCAGTCTAACGCTGGTCCGCCTCCAGATCCTATGTCTTGTGCATGTGAGAGGAGGCCACTTCCTTTGCATACAAGGGACATCCATGAGCAGGATCCTACATTAAAATTTCTGTTCCAGCCCTAAGGAAAATAGGGATGGTGCAGAAATTAGGATTGCATGTAAGGGCTTAACCAAGCATAATCTGTATTCCTCCCCCTCTCACTAAACGTACCTTGCTGCCCTGTCCCACCTCATCATTGGAAAGACTTATTAAAGAACTATCTTTAATATATCTTTCCAATGATAGGGTGGGACCTATCGGATCTATCTATCGGATCTATCGGATCCAGTTCCATGATGGTATTGTTCGCACTTCCACGCAAGTGAACTTTTCCTGCTGTTTGAAATGAAAAACTACACTTTTTGTGAAATACTGGATCCATGCCATTCAGACAGCCCTGATTATTTTCCTTACACTTGACAACAGGCATAATATTACAGGGCCGGATCCAGATCTAATAATTTCTGCTGATTCCCATACTCAGCATGTGTAAATTGGCTGAAAAATCAAACTGCGCATGTGTATAACATTGGTTAATCATTGGAAAGCTAAACGTACAGATCTTCTGTTCCAAACATTCAATCTTATGGATGGGGGGAGCAGAATTGATCTCAGAATGTCTAGGAGACTCCAGAACTTCTGATTAAACCTCCATCTTGAATAGGACAAAAGGCACCCTCCCACATCCCTTCTATTCTGAAAAGACATAGAACACCAAGCTTAATGGCAGCAGAGGCAAGGCTTAATGGCATGTGTCAGTCAGTTTAATGCACAAGTGACCAACCACCAACAGATCCACGCATCAATGGGAGACATGAACTGGCAATGGTGGCAAAGGAATATTTGAAGATTAAGCAATCAAAAAAAAAAGTTTCAACAATAGAGAACATTGTTTTAGGTTAAACAGCACCAATTATCTGCTAATGACCTAAAGAAAGGCAAGACTACAATCCACTCCTTGGTTGCCCATCTGAGTTCTGAGTCCAAATAAGCAGTTAGGAAGTGCCAGCCATAAAAACATACAAATAAGCACTGCAGCAGTTAAAGTCAACAAGCAGGAGTAAATGGTTACAGGGGAGATGAAAAAGTCTGGTGGCGGCAGTAACCATGCTCCTACAACTGGTGTGCATTACTCATTTATAGTTAATGAGTGTCTGTTGGCTGAGTAACACCAGTAGCAGCATTTAGTTGTGATACACTCATCATGTCACAGACTGCTTATGCATTGCCTGGACTTACTGTATTTATAAAATATTTAATAAATACATATGAAGGGAATAAAATTTGTCTCCTGCTAAAGTTGCAATAATGAAATTTAAGCAAATTTACCAGATAATTGGAGTTTAAATAAGCTTAGGTCTTTCACCCATCTCCTTATAATGATCGTATTCTACATTGCTCCTTTACATACTTCACCAACATGATTTGTATTTCTCTCGCTTGAGTTGATGCAGCACAGTTGGAGGACTCAATGAGTACCGACTCCTGCTACTGCATGCAGCCGCTGTTCCGGTTATAAATTACACACATGGTTTACGATTGTTCACAAAACTTAAATACAGTCCTGCGGCTACTATTGTAACTTTTGTCAATGTTACTGAAGGGATCTGGAGTTCATATGCTCATTAACATTGAAGTTAATAGAAGCATGGTCTAGCCTTTGGCTCATCTGTACATTTCTAGTTTTCTGTCTCTTTAGAAGTAATTTTGGTTAGCTTTATACTGTAATCTCTGAGGGCCCCATTGCATCAATTAACATTCAGTATTTTGTTGGCTGGCTGCTTTAGAGGAGACATTTCCTATGTTTTACAACTGTGGAACAGTTTTAGTGGTAAAATGTCAGTATAATGTAGAAGGACAAGTGATGATTTAAATGCATTTAAAAAATGTTGTATAAGTTGTAATGTTATTACAATTATTGAAGAAGAAGAAGAAGAAAAAGATTAAGAAGAAGAAGAGGAAGAAGAAGAAGAGGAAGAAAAAGGGGAATAAGAAGAGGAAAAAGAAGAACTGCTGTCTGCAGGGGGTCTCAACTTGTGGTACCAGTACCACTTGAACCACTGTATAGTGGTACTCAGGGTAACTGAATTGGATGAGGTAGCAGCTGTATTTGTATTTTAACCAGGTGAGGGTATATTTATTAAAACATCTTGGGGGCTGATAACATATGTAGAAAATGTACTTCAAAATCATTGTTTAAATACATACATAATACACTAATAATAATATAAGCAACACAAAACACATGGTGTACTCTTACACAGAAATAAGATTAATGTATCTATTTTATCCCACACAAACAATGTGCCATATATGAATAACTTTCTCTAACTTATACCTGATTGGCTAACTTCCAGGCAACAGGAAAGTGGCACATTTTTGAGTTTATATAAAGATTTCATGGTGCTGGACTTTAATCACTACTTGGCTGGCCTAGGATCACACCATCAGATTTTCTAAGCCTCTATAGACATTTCTGCTTTACCTGCTTACATCACCAGTTCAAAAGATGAAGCAGAGTGTAGCACACCCTGGACAAAGGATTGAGTCAATGGCAGTGAGTAACAAGCTCTTCTTCTGTTTGAGCTTGGTGAATCTACAGGGATTCATCAGAATCCAAATGGGAGGCAGCTTACAGTTGGGGATCAGATTGCCAATTATAAAGTGATCCCATGAAAGCAGAGCTCAGTGTGTGGTGGGACAACAAGACAAGCAGAGCTCTGAAAAAAAAGGCCTTGTTGTATTTAAGTGTGCTAGGCCTTTGGAAGTTAAAGGGTGCTAGTTATAGACACTAGACCTTTAGTAGCCAAGGGCACTTGAACCTGTTGTTAACGGGCACTAGATCTTGTTTCTACCTGTTTTTAGTGAACACCGAACACGTTGCTCCAAATGGTAAGTATCCCCAACCTGTTCCCTAATCTTTACTCTAACCCTCCCCTTCTATTACCCTAACCTTCCTTGCAGCCTGACCCTAAGTCACCCCTTCCATGGCCCTAATCCTAACACTACCTTCCCCAGAGCTTAACCCTAACCCTCCCCCTAACACTAAAAGTTCCTGGAGAGATTACTTACTGTACCTCTCCTGCGGCGGGTCTGTGGCGCTTCCAAAAATTTGAAAAAAACTTTACTTACTTTCAGCTGTCTCTACTTCAGAAAGCCACCTATCGTTGTGTGGACTCCCATTGTGTTATAAGTGGGTGATAGGTGTTATGGGAATGTAACACTGAGGTGTGGAGTCTAACCACTGGCCAGATTTTCATAAAAGCCCCTAATGGTGGGGATAGATTTGGTTGCAGGAAAGCAGCTGGTCGCGACCCCCAGAGTCCACTCCCAATGTAATCTGATGTACAATGTCCTACAGTATGTCAATGAAATATGTAGAATGAATGCAGTGAGACAATCCAGGAGTTAATACAAAGGATAAGTACAGATAAGTGAGGGCCACACAGGAGAAACACCAAAAAGTAATTTCAGAGTATGACAGTGTGGAAGGTGAGTGTTTCTTATCAAACATATGCAAAGGTAACCTATGAGGAAGACTGAAGGGTACAGTACTCATAGACAGCATTACCAATGTAACACAAACCAGAGAGGCCTTAAGTACAGAATGTAGAGGTACGTGGGTGGACTGGGCAGTTATAGGTATCTGAGACTGATAAAGGTACTAAGATATAGCAGCAAAGAGAGGAATACTGAGAAGCCCCAGCAGTTATATGGAAGTGCCTGGCAACAGAATGAGTAGGTAAAACTCAGGTAAGTGCTTATAGATATGAGCAGATGGAATACTCAGTAGCAGTATGACAGCTGACAGCAGGAGTACCAAGACACTTGTCACAGAAGGCTGCACATACAGGGGAACACAAGAACAGGCAAGGAGGGGAAGAGATCAGTAATGAGGCAAGAGTCACACAAAACACAACTAGCCAGGCTAGGCAGATCAGAACAAGAGCAGGCAGAACACAGAAAACCAGACACAATAACAGCAATGTGAGCCTCATGCTGCCAGGTTGTTACATACCACCATGCTAATTGTGGTGCCATGTAAATGCTTACCTTCCCTGCAACTGGCACTCGCTGTTTAGTTTCATTACCACTGGAGAAATCATTCCCTGCAGGCCATTGCACTACCATACCTCCCAACATTTGAAAATTCTAAAGAGGGACAAAATTTTGCGGCCTGGTAGTGGGGTGTGTGTCTTGTACCACCCAGTGGGTGTGTCTGGGAAAGTGGGTGTGTCTTGCACCGCCCATACAAGCAGATCTAGTACCTGCCCCTTTTATTCAGCTATCCATAGGTCTGCCCCTTATTATTTGTCCAGGATTCATATGCCCAGCCTCTATATCTGCCCCATATTATTATTGCCAGTCTCCATGTCTGCCCCCAATTAATACTGCCAGCCTCCATGTCTGCCCCCAACTGCCTGTGCCAGCCTTTCTGCCACCTATTGCCAGTGCCATTCTCCATCTGCCCCTTATTGCCAGTGCCTGCCTCCATGTCTGCCCCCTATCGTCAGTGCCAGTCTCTATATGCCCCATATTGCATATGCCTGCCTTCAATGTGATGTCTACCCCCAATTGACAGCCTACATCTGCCCCCCATTGACAGTGCCAGCCTTCACCTACTCCCTTGTTATGGCTGTTAGTCTCCCTGGTCCTTTTACTATCTGTATCCCTCCACAGCTATCCACAGCCCATGCAGATAGGACAAGCAAAGCATAGGGTAGGGGCCTCCAGGCCACTCACCAGTCCAGAGCAGGGTAGTGGTAGCAGGGGAGACATGCTGGATACTGGCTGAAGACAGTTACACTCAGGAACTCTGCAGAGGTGATTTCCTGCGTGCTGAGCCTCCTCTACCAGATCATCACAGCACAACTGGCTAATTGCAGCTCAAATAAATGAAAAAAAAAATTCTCTGCTTAGCGGGACAAACAAGACAACGGGCGGGACAGCGGGACAGTGCACCGAAATTGTCCCAACTGTCCCGCGGAAATCAAGACAGTTGGGAGGTATGCACTACACATGGCCTGCACATGTCTGTTACAGTTTCTGCTAATAGTGGGCGCGCCCTTCCTCCCTCTGCCTTTTATGACCTCCTGGCTGCTGTGTTACAGACAGGTCTCCCAGCCAATTGGAGACATAGGCAGTGATCTGCCAGCCAATCACTGACCAGCAGCCCTTTTATAATCCTTACAGTGGCATTCATCAACTGTCAGTTACAGCAATAGGTCTCCTGTGCTTTCCTGCTCTTGCTGCTAGTGATTTTCTCTGCGATCTCTAAGTCTCCTATTTCATTACCTTGCGTTGCCTTGCATTTACCCTGCCTCATTATCCTTGCCTCTGTTTCTATCCTGCTCCTAGTCTCTCCTTGTGTAATCTCCCTCTCTCTCTCCCACTCCCAGTGTGATTGTGCTCTGAGTCTGAGAGTGAGTGCCTTTGTCTCTGTTTAGTGTTTGTCTCCTCCAGGCTTTCTCCATCTTGCCTACCCAGTGTTATCACACCTTCATTGCGGGTTTCCTCCTTATATCTACCCTGTGTTGAAAGCTGATCACTCTCACTCTTATTCTATCTCTGGGTGTTGGTGTGTTAGTGTTAGATGGAAGCAGCGACCAGGGGGCGCAACCTGCTTGGTTTCTGCAGCCTAGCCTTTCCCCACCATCAGGGGCTCTGGTACCAGATTCCTAGTTAGACTCTGCACCCTGGTCCGCTGTAACCATAACAAAGGTATGTTACAAGAACCTTCCCTAATCAGCTTCTGAGCCTGAACACACCCCAAGCTGGTTTGGAAGCAACATAGCAAAAAACATACAAGGTTTCTTCCTAAGTCAGAGTGGGACAAGTGGTCCATAGGTTTGACAGATTCATGGTGCCAGGTCTAAGGCATACAGTGAGGAACTTGGTTTGGTTTTATGACTCTTTTGTGTTTTTGGTTAACATGTAATTCAAATAGGACAACCACAGACATCTTGTCATCTTGTTAAATGTAAAAGCCAAAAAGCAGGGTTGATCCCTGCTTTGATTGCATGAGGAAATGAATGGTGTGGTTTGGAGGCAGGACTCTAAAGGAGCAGTGATTATAGTTTCCTGATTTTATAGTGGACATAGAATGACAATAGTGCTTTGTAATGAGCAAGACTGAAAAAAATTTAGCTTAAACAAGAAAGAGGTTTATCTAGACCTGTGATTATAAGATTACATGTGATGGTTCTAAAATAGCAAATAACTAAAGTACACAAAAAAAAAAAAATTCAGAACAATAGTGCTGATAACAAAAACATGTATCCTTAGGAAAATGGTTGCTACATTTTTTATGTCCACAATTCTAAAAGAAAATGCATACAAATTGTACTTTGGTGGTACTTAACCCCTGACAAATTGATTAATATGTATTCTGCTGCATCTCCCATATACTGGTGGGAATGTGGCCTTCCAGGCACATTCCTGCATATTTGTTGGACTTGCCCAAAAATATCTGCTTTCTGGGATAAGGTCGTGGTTCTCCCACCTCTCAATCCAGGTATTTAAGGACCCCTGGGTATTCCTCCTCCCAATAATGTAAGTATTATAATAATAATAGTGTTCCTGCTCTTAAGGTGCATATTTGGTATTTGGGCTGTATAAAGAGGATATTAAATTTGGTCCCCTTGATACTAATAATTGTTCTGTAGCAATTCTATCTTCCTCCCCTTTCTTGATTGGAATAAAGATCTGAACCTTTCCTGCCTGGATGACTACATAATCTGATGTCGCTATATAAAAACCTGTTAGTTAATAAACAAATAACTCCCAAATAACCTTTCCTGCTTTGACCCTTTACCTCCCAAACTTTACACCCTTAAAAAAGAGATAACCTTAAAACTTGGAGGATCTGTATACTTGTCTCTATTTGTTAGCTCCAGAAACTAACATCATTGTGTATGTTAATTATGTGTGTATACTGTTAGCTGTTATATGTTGTTTCTATGTTTCTGTCACAATAAAAAAAATTCAATAAAAAAACATGTATTATTTAGCTTTTATTATTAGCATTGTTATCAGCACGATTGGCTTTGTCCTGGGTTTTATTTCTTTTTGTTTTGGAGTGCAATAGTTCATTTTTTTTCTTATTTCAATCTTATTCAGTACAAAGCACCAATGCCACTTGTTCCGCTGAGTCATGCCATAGAAAATAAAGTCCATATTGTAAATCTGTATGTGCAAGAGGAGTGGATTCCATAATTTGCATTGTAATTGTGCAAATATGTTCCATTTGTGTTTTTTGTAGAATTATTTGGCATTTTATCTAACACTTTTAAATTAAAATCCAGGACCACTTGTGATGAGTAATCAGAAATATTAGCCCTAAAAATTATTTTAACTTTCTTCCCATCCCTCTACCAATGGTGACACCACTAAGGGTAGATGTTCAACCCCTTCCCTAGCTGGTGCCCATACCCAACGGGCAATAACTAATAAAAAATAAATATGTAAAAAACCACCAGCTAATCAGGGCTATAGACTGCGTAGTTAATATTTCCACCTACAATAAATACACTTAACACAGCTGCTCTAATGGGATGACCTAATCCCACCAATAACACAACTATACAAACACTAGAGCGCGAGTATAAGTATTACCCTTAGACTACTTTCATTAAAAGTTTAAAATCATTAAATATCCTGCGATAATACATTACATGAATTAAGCATAAATTATTCATTAATACGTATTCACATATAACCTCATAAAGGGACAGATCCAGACCTACGTACGCGAACGTACTGCCCAGTCACGTATCAGCAGCGTAACTACAAACAAAGGGGTGTGCCAGTCATACGACACCCGTAATTACACTTTGGAGGCAGGGTGAGGCATTTAAATCGTACAGTATGGGCGTGCTTAGGCTCGTAAGTACGTGAGGCCTATACGTATGTCAGTACTTATGCTGTGTAAAGTTAAGGTAGGGTTTGGTAGGCGTAAAATGACCAAACTACGTACTTGCAAGGGGAGTGCCTAGGGGAGTGCTTAGACAGTACGCTAGCGTAAATACACTACGCGATGAAACTTATCTAGCGCGTAGGTCTGGCTCCACCCCATACATAGTATATATCACCACATTAAAATAACGTACGGAACTGAGTTCTATACGTTAGAAATCATGATAAAGAGGGCAAACTTTCATTTACACATACAAAATTTACTGATGACCGCTAACAATTGGATAAATGTTCGGGAAAGGCTAGAACAGAAAAGGTTCACTCTGCAACAGGGAGAGTCCTGCACTGGCTATATAGGTGAGTGCACAACTTTAAAAAAGCCAAAAATAGAAAACAGTCGCTCTGGAAAAACCCAGGGTAGAAGTGAGTAAATGTGCAAATGGTGCAAATCACAAACAAATTTTATTAAAATAATCAATGTAAAAATAGCCCACTATTTAAATAGGAGACATTCAAATAGTAACTGATAATATAAAAATATCAATATATGAGAAGCATGGAATCTAGCCCACAGGGAACCTCAAAAGAGGTCCGAACGGTAGGTACCAAGTACCACTATACCCCAGCAACAAGAATGGCAGTTCAGAGAATTAGCCTCAAAACATCAGCTGTTAATCAAACTATTGCAAACTGGATTAATCCCTCCACTGTTCATATGAATAAAAAAGATATACCACAACATAAATTCAATATAGAACATGCATCTGGAGCTCAATTGGAAATGACACTTTCCTATGATGGCAATGAGTCCTGAATATGCTGTAAATGAGTAGAGGTTAATATTGTAACGAGGAGAAAAGTACAAATAGTTACTGACCCAGAGATGAACGTCTGATCACCTCTCTAGCAAACCGGCACTTGTAGATGCAAAACATGCACTTATAAGCCGGTCAGACTGGTAATGGCAGGGAGCTGTGCTTCACCAGTTGCAGTTGATGTGTATCATAGTAACAGAGAACAGTCTCTCTTATTTCTTGTGTGTATGATCCACCACATCAAAATGTCAAGAGCTGTACAAAAAAATCCTTTTGTACTCATTAAAAATAATAATCTATATTCCCTATCATTTGAAAGAGAAGATGATATTTGTATTTTAACCATGCGCTACTACTTTTTTAACATCATTGTCACACAGTGGAACTGATCTATAGTGCAAATTTGCATGTTAACAAGCTATCACAAACCGCGGCAGACGCCGCACTTA
>WWET01007039.1:25501-35900 GCA_011038615.1 Limnodynastes dumerilii | reverse complement strand
CGTCTTTTGGACTGGCGTAAAATTGGCACGCCCACACGTAAATATTTACGTGACACATACGGGAATGTCGCATACGTTCACAATAACGCTACGTTAATGTGCCTATTTTCTATGGTGCGCATGCGCAGTGCGTACAAAACCGCGATTTTACGTCTCCGCCACGCGTAAATTCGCTCCGAGGCGTAGTTCTGGATCAGGCCCAATAGATCTACTATTTTCCATGGCGATCCATGTTACTATCGGGGGGTCTCCGCTGGCCCGTTCATTTCAGAGCGGGCCGGCGCTTCCTTATATTTATAAAGCCTCTGAGCGAAGTTTTACACTCCGCTCCAGGCGTAAAACTAACGTCAGCTCAGGCTGGCGTCAGGGGGTATCTCTCCAGCGATGTCCCCATATACTCCTCTTTTCCTCCCCCTAATAGCTGTTATTAGGGGGAGGAAAAGGGGGGTATGTATGGGGACGCTGCTGGAATACCGCTATGTGTTAAAATGTAAAAAAAGAAAAAGTAAAAAAACAAAAGTTCATTATATTTTTATGTAAAAATGTAATAAATACACCTAAAATATATAAAACTGGTATAAATGTAAAAAGAAAATAGCAAAACTTACCCGTCCGGGAGAAGCGTCTAAGTGAGGAAACAAAGTCTCTTGCCCATGTGCATACTTCTTATGAATGAAATGTCCTGCGATGAACAGAGACATCATTGCGGGACCTTGCAGGTAGAGTGAATAATAGTAAATTTAATGAACGATGCTGCCAGTCTCGCTGCGAGGAGAAGCAAGCCTGGATCTGCATCGTTCATTAAAAAATGATCTCATAGGTAAATAGACCCCTAAATTTCTTATTTACGGTTATCGCAACTTTTTTCCTTTCTCTGTTGCAATTTTTTTTTACGTATGTCCATCAGAAAAGCATAAAAGAGTGAAGAGAAGGTGTAAAGGTTAAGTCAAATTAGGCCGGTCACATGCTGGGTGTATAGAGAGAGGAATCAGTATTAGAGAGAGAGAGAAGTCACATGCTGGGTGTATAGAGAGAGGAATCAGTATTAGAGAGAGAGAAGTCACATGCTGGGTGTATAGAGAGAGGAATCAGTATTAGAGAGAGAGAAGTAATAATGTCACTTTATAGGTCATTGCTGCGGCCTCACCTGGAATACTGGGGTTAGTTCTGGAGCCGTAGCTCCAGAAGGACATCAATACATTAGAGACTGTGCAAAGAGTAGCCACTAAAATGGTGCATGGCCTGTGTCACACACCATACAGAGAGACTAGAGGAAGTAACATGTATAGCTTGGAGCAGAGAAAGGTGATGGGATATGGTAGCAGCTTTCACATATATAAGGGGTGTAACCAGGTACAGGAGGGAGAGGGGGATATGATAGAAGGGATATAACCAGGTACAGGAGTCAGAGGGGGATATGATAGAAGGGATATAACCAGGTACAGGAGGGAGAGGGGGATATGATAGAAGAGGTATAACCAGGTATAGGAGGGAGAGGGGGATATGATAGAAGAGGTATAACCAGGTACAGTAAAGTGATGTTCCCCCTTATCGCCGGCCTAGAGGACGAGGAAAGGGCTTTGGAGAGGAAAATAAGATCTTTAAAACAGCTCATTAATGCCTCAGCATCGGAGCTGAGTTCAGATGGCGAGTTAGACAAGGAGACGAAGGTCCAGACACCGCCTTGCACACGGAGCAGCATGACAAGAGCGAGTCGCCAGCTACCTCCACCTGGGTCACAGGAAGAGACGTCTCAAGAGCCTTAGAGTCGGTTGTAAAAATCCCTGAGGTGGCTTCCAGGGCAGATCCTGTGGTGGCTTCTCCTTTGGTTACTGTAGCATCTCCTGTGGTGGCAATGGCTGCAGCGATTTGTGGGGTGACCTCGGTGGCAGCTACTACAGGGTCCTCGGCTAAGTCTTTCAAGATAGTTCCGGTCCCTGTTACAGTCACTTCAGCTTTACCAAGTAATCAACTACAAAAGTCTGATAAGGGAACAATCAGTTCAGGTGGTGATAAATCAACAGGTTTAAACACATCTGAGACATGTAAAAATGTCCCGGGAACAAGCGGTAGATTATCATACGCAAGTGTGGCAGCAGGAAGTAAATCTGTACCGGGGCCACAGGGCCTTAGTTGGGGACAGCCGCCAAAACGACGCAATGTGGTACAGTTAAGATGGAGGGGCAGCACCCTTCTCCCTAGCAGGGACATATTTTTAGACAATATCTGTGCCATGGGATTCTCTGCCAGGGACCTTTGTGCCTGTATCCACCCCATAAACTCCAAAGAGTATGATGTCAGCTTTGTAAGTCATCATTGGATGCAGAGCTTCTGACACAAGTGGTTTGTGGTCATTGGAAGCAATTTCAGACCAGAATAATTAGCATACAAGAGACTAGTCCGGCTGACGATACTGGTGCGGAGCGAGTCGTTGCCTCCAGGAGACATCTCTTTCTGGATAAGCCAGTACGCAGAAATTGAAGTGCCCCTCACCAAGGTATCTGACCCATCTAAAGGTGTTTGGGGAGGAGCTTTGTCAGCAGGTGTTAAACTGAGGAGGGGGGGCCTGTGCTCTTGCCCTCGGCTGCGGTCATTGGTGTGTACCGCATCCAATGCTTCTATCAGGGGCAGCCTAAGCATTGCCATAGTTCCCCCCAACATCTAAGTTCCAGCTGCCCAGAGGTCAAGTGTGCAGGGTGTCAGGAGTTGGGGCACTTGGCCAAGGATTGTCACCAGAAAAAGTGCAATCTCTGTGGGGAATGTGGCCACATGTATCTACAATGCCCCATGGCAGAGCACAATAAAATCACTGACCAATAGATGCCCTGAAAAATATAACAGCAGCAGCTCCCACCAGGAAGAGGGCCGAGCAACGGGTACAGGAATGTAAGGGAGCAGAAGTGAGGAAAGGGGTGGAGGGTCCAGTCCAGAAAGGGGGTGGAAGGGAAATCCAAAAAAAGTGATGAGGAGGATGGTGGGGGAAAAGTTTCAAGGGAAACTGCAATACCACAGTAAACTGAGGAACAGGTAGTGAACCCTGAGGAAAAAAAAGGTGAGCTGGGAGGAATAGCTCCCAGTTGTGTACGGGTCCATATAGACCCAGGAGGGCTAGGTAGAAAACCCAAAGCGAAAGGGAGGAAAATATGTCAGGAAATAAATGTTTTAGTGATACCCCAGGATAGAATGAGGACTCTGAATACGAGTACCTAAGTCTGTCTGACGAGGAGAGCGTACCTCCTGGGGTAACTGTAAAAAGAAGAAACTCATCTGGGGAGGAGGGTAAAAGACAAGCAAAGAGGAGATAAATGGTAAGCCTCTACTGACTATCACTCTGTAAGGATGGCTCCCCAGCCTATTGGATTTGCCACCATTAATGTGGCATCCATTCTTTCCGAGCGTGCTCGTTACATGGTGTATCATTTTTTCACTTGAGTTGATTGTTTGCAGGAGACTAGGGTCGGGACTTTTGCGGCCCTTCACAAAAGCAAACAGGGTTAGAGGCGAGGTCCCTCCTATTGGTCTCTTGCAGCCGAGCCGTACAGTGGGTTGGCGGTCCTTTTTACCGGAATGGTAACTGTCCAACGAGTGATAGAATTGGAAGTAGGTGGGTGTATGGTGATTGATGTCAACCTGAGGGGGCATGACCTGAGGCTCATAAACCTATACGGTCCTCACAGCAAGTGGGATATGAAATGCCTCTTCATGAAGATAAAGCCCTTCCTTTTTACAGCCAAGGAGGTAGTCTTTGGGGGTGATTTTAACACCAATACTAGGCCCAAAGACGGGGAGCTCAAAGACTACGCTTGGCTAGGACACCAATTTTCCAGTTAGTATGGTTAGATAGGCTGGTCTGGTGGATGTACACGTTCATCATTCACCGGACCACACGGGCTTCACCTATTCTAGAGGTAGATGTAGGTCTAGGATAGATAGGTTTTTTGTTAAGGAGAACTCTGCAACCTTAGCACCTGTGTTGAGGGCAGTAGAGTTTTCCGACCACGTTTGTCTTTGCGCAGCCTTGTGTGCTTCAGAAACCCCTCAGAAAGGACGAGGTCTTTGGTGCCTTAATTCTCAGCTCCTAGAGGAGGAGGAGGTAAGACATTCCTTCAGGGAATTCTTTGAAACCCAGGAGACACTTTTGGGGTCTAGTTCCCGTAGGTCTGAGTGGTGGGAAGAGTGCAAGAAGTGCACTCAGAAGTTTTTCCGCCACATTGTAGCCGCAAGGAATTGGAGAAAGAACAGTGCTTACCAGTCCTTGAGAAGGAAGCTAGATTTCCTGATCTCTGAGCAGGGAGATGGTGGGGAAATCTTCCGGGTGAAGGCTCAGCTGGGAGAGTGTCAGTACGATTGTTATGCCTCTTTGATTCTGGAAAGGAACTATGGTAAATACCACTCGCCGGACCCTTTCCAGAGTTGTAAGAGGGCGGTCGTCTGAAAGGAGATGAGGGAGTTGGTGGACACACAGGGGGTCCTGCAGGAATCCCGAACAGGAATCCTGAGTGTCATCAGCTCCTTCTACTCTAGCCTCCTCTCTGAGCAGCCACTTATCAGAGAGAAGATGGAGCAGTTCCTGAGGGATACTCCCGACATTGGAAATCTGTATGATTCTCTTGACTCCCTGGGCAGTGATATAACAGTAGATGAGGTCAGGATGGCCATAGACTCCTTGTCTATGAAGCGGGCCCCAGGACCGGATGGCCTAACATCCGCGTTTTTTAAAACCTTCTCAGACATCCTGGCCCCTCACCTCATGGAGGTGTTTAATGAGAGCCTGGGCAAGGGTTTGCTCCCTCCCTCCATGAGGACATCTGCCCTTGTATTGTTGTCTAAGGGAAAAGACCCATCCAGAATTGAGAATTGGTGCTCTTCTCAATGTGGATTGCAAGATTCTGGCAAAAGTACTTTTTAACAGACTTCTGGCGGTTACAGAGCTGTTACTGTCCCCTTCTCAGCACTGTGAAGGGTCGCAGCACCTTTAGTGCTGTTCTAGGTCATGGAACGGTGCCGCGCTGAGAAGCTGGGCAAATATTTGCTAGCACTGGATCAGTCTAAGGCCTTTGATCGGGTAAATCACAAGTACCTCTGGGCCCTCCTTAGGCGGTATGGTCTTCCAGAGCGGGTAGTCAGTTGGATTTTCCAGAGCGGGTGGTCAATTGGATTGAGGTGATTTATAGAATGGCGGAGAGCTTCCCTCTTGTTAATGGTTGGGTATGTCCAACCTTCACAGTTGATATGGGAGACAGGCAAGGGTGTCCCCTGAGTCCCCTCTTATATGTGTTCGCCATAGATTCCTTTGTGAGAAGGGTTGAAGGCAGCACTTTGAGGGGGGTACACCTGAGCCTGGAGATACCTTTGAATGTGGTGGCTTACGCGGATGATGTTACCCTCTTCCTGTCTAATGTGGCAGAGGCGAGACAGATGGCAGATATCATCCGTACATACTCTATAGCTTCATGCTCCATTGTCAGGAGAAGAGTGAAGTTTTCTGGAAGGGGGAGGAGGGCGATCAGTTTGCCTTTCCGGATGCATTCCCCCAGGCCAGCACCGAGATAAAGGTGTTAGGTATTAAATTTGATCAGGGTGATTGTGCCCTTCGAAATTGGGAAGAAAGGCTGGGAGAAGCTTCCGCTAAGGTTGAGAGCTGGAAGAGATGGCGGCTGTCTCTTCGGGAAAGGGTAGACCTGATCAAAACTTACCTGCTTCCAGTCTTTTTGTACGTTAGCTATGTGTACATTTTGCCAGAATCTTTATGGGCTAAGGTGAATGCCATTTTCTTCCAGATGCTCTGGGGGAATAAGCTGAACCTTGTCAAGAGGGTTGTGACCTACAGACCGAGGAGGGAAGGAGGCCTGGGGATGGTAAACCCAGTGTCCTTCTTTATAACTACTTTTCTTTCACTTCACCTAAAAAGCCTCTTCTTGGAGGCTCCTCCTCGGTGGGTAGAGGGTTTTCGTGCATGGGTTTGTCCCTTCCTCAAGGACTGGATGAGCGGAGGGGCGGTTAAAAGCTTTAGAGTGACACATGGGTACCTTCCGGCCTACGTCTCTTTGAGTTTGAGAGTGACCAGGAGATGGCATCTGGAAGCGGGAGAGGTCAAAAGCTCCTCTAGAAGGGAGATGGAGAGGAGAGTTTTGCGGTCTCACTTCTGGGAGCCCCTGTCACTGAAGGAATGCCCGGGCGATGTCTGCTCGGAGGGTATAGCTCTGGTCACTGATCAGAGGATACCCCCGAAGCTGAGGGACATTGCCTGGCTCTCCTTCCATGGGAAGCTTTATGTTAGGGGGAACTTGAAGTACAGGGGTGCCGATGATCGTGGCTGCCCACGTGAGGAGTGTCCAGGGGAGGTGGAGACGATGGATCATTTCTTGCTTCAGTGTCCCTTTAACATAGAAGTTTATCGTAGAGTTTCGCGTGCCTTAGGTCTCCCGTGCCTTTCGGGTCTGAGTTACCCTGAGTGGGTATACAGGGCACACAAGAGGTGGAGGAAGTTTGATTCAGTCACTCTTTTCTTAGTTAGCGTAGTTGTTAGATATTACACGTGGAATGCACGGTGCCAGGTATCCATTCGACAAAAGGTCCTCCCTGTCGAGGTGGTTGTGGGCGATATCTTGCACGAGGTGGGTAAAATTCGGGAAATGGAGAAACAGAGGATGGATGCCGTCAGGTGGACCAGGCTCTGGCGTTACTTGAAACCCCCTCAGTGGGTGGCTGAAGTCGGATGTTGATCCATCTGTGGCCTATTCTTTTCTTTCCACTCTCCTTTAGATTTTGCTGCAAAGTTAAGTTTTTAGTGAAGTGGCTTACATACAGCTAGAAAGCCCTCATTTATCTCCTGTTTGCTTGCAGGGGTTTGGGGTGTTGTATTTGTTGATACAGTGTGAAGTGTTCTCCATGCAAACATTATTTTATAACAGATCATTTGCATTTATTCATGGACTATAATAACTTCTATGAAGTTGTGGACTGTTCTCTATGAGAAAATGATCTTGCCTTCTGTGAAGTGTTCCTTTTATGTTTAACTGCATGGAGATTATGCTATATTTCTGTTTTTGTATTGTTCAGTGTATGTTGCAAGTTTATCAATAAAAACATTACCAGGTACAGGAGGGAGAGGGGGATATGATAGAAGGGATATAACCAGGTACAGGAGGGAGAGGGGGATATGATAGAATGATATAACCAGGTACAGGAGGGAGAGGGGATATGATAGAAGGATATAACCAGGTACAGGAGGGAGAGGGGGATATGATAGAAGGATATGACTAGGTACAGGAGGAAGAGGGGGATATGATAGAAGGGATATAACCAGGTACAGGAGGGAGAGGGGGATATGATAGAAGGCGTATAACCAGGTACAGTACGGGGAGAGAATTGATGTATTTGTTAGGGTCTACCTCTACACACGATGGTGACAGCAGAATTAAAAAAAAATAACTGAACTCTGTCCCAAAACTTGGGAAGTGTGGAAACCTGAGATTAGCGGTGAGTTAAATTCAGCCTCACGTTGCACATTGCAATAATCATTTATTTTTCTGAACGATCTTTTGCATTTGCAATAACTTCCATTTTCATTATGGCTCCACAGGAAAACATCTCCGAGGAACTATTATTATGTTAAATAGCAAAAAAAAAAAGGAAAAAATATTCCAACCCCCAACGCCATAACGAGAATCCTTCGCCATTGTAAAGAAAAATCCGTATGAGGGGTATGCAGTATATTAGTGGTGAGAAATCTTCTAAACTCTTTCTGTAGCATTAAGGGTCAATTCCGGTAACGTATAGAAACGCGCACTTCATCGGCAGCGCCGAAACATGTCATTATAGACTTTGGAAGGCTGAGGGATATAGAAAGTTAGTAAGCCTAGTTAAAAAGCTGGAATTGAGAAGCAGAGAAGGTAATTATAGACGAGGCGCTGGAGGTGACAGTTCTCTTTTAAATTCATTCAGGTTGGTTTTGAATAGCTCGACGCGTTTAACACCCACCAGAGAAAAATATAATGCAAGGCGAATTTTAAGAAGATTACGGACTTTGTCAAACGCATTGCAAACATTCTGAAGAAATATAGCGGCGCATTCCTTGGGTCCCGGGGTTGAACTTTCACCTTGGGATAAGGATTTTGGGAAGTACGCATTTAATTGGGAGGCACAACGCATTTTGTTTCCCTGTAGCTAAGTGAGTGCAGCCTGGCTTTGGGACTGATAGTCCTTCTATTGCATGTGATGTCTTACCTGTAAAACACTCACCGCTGTTTAACGATAAGAGATATATGTACCTTCTGTCTTATGTCTGGATGGGTACACAGAGAGAGGGAATGCCTATACTGTCACCTGACTAAGAGGAAACACCCACTTGTCACCTCAGCTCCACCCCTCTGTCTTATGTCTGGATGGGTACAGAGAGAGAGAGGGAATACCTATACTGTCACCTGACTAACAGGGAACGCCCACTTGTCATCTCAGTCCCGCCCCCTGTCTTATGTCTGGATTAGTACACAGAGAGAGGGACCGACTATACTGTCACCTGACTAAGAGGGAATGCCCAGGGCCGTAGCTAGGGCGATAGGGACGGTTGCACAGGGCGCAAAGTGGAAGTGGGCAGCAATAACTTCATTTTTAAGGTTAAACTGGTTACTAATTCAGGGTTGAGGGTGGAATTTTATCTTTTTGCCCTGCTAAAATTTCTAGCTACAGCTTTGTGAATGCCCACTTGTCACCTCAGCCCCGCCCCTCTGTCTTATGTCTGGATAGATACACAGAGAAAGGGAACACCTATACTGTCACCTGACTAAGAGGGAAACGCCCACTTGTCACCTCATCACGCCCCTATGTCTGATGTCTGGATGGGTACACAGAGAGAGAGAGGAAACGCCTATAGTGTCACCTGACTAACAGAGAACGCCCACTTGCCATCTCAGCCCCGCCCCCTTGCCTTATGTCTGGATGGGTAAACAGAGAGAGGGTATGCCTATAAAGTCATCTGACTAACAGTGAACGCCCACTTGTCTTCTCAGCTCCGCCCCCCTGTTTTATGTCTGGATGGTTACAATGAGAGAGGGAACGCCTATACTGTCACCTGACTAAGAGGGTACGCCCACTTAACTTCTCAGCTCCGCCCTCTTTCATATGTCTGGATGGATACACAGAGAGAGGGAACGCCTATACTGTCACCTGACTAAGAGGGACCGCCCACTTGTCACCTCAGCTCCGCCTCTCAGTAAAAAGAATTACAATTTATTCTGATAGAGTGCATCTGACTGCTCAAAATGAGATTATTTGCATCACCCTCAACAAGCCATGTCTTAGCTACCCTCCAGCCCTGGGCCCCCCACCTCTTTTCCCTTGGGGCCCCCATCCAGGTAACCTCTGCTCCTTTATACCTATCAACCCAACCCTTTCATGGAGCTGGGTATTTACGGCTTGTTTATGAACACCGCACCCAGCGTCCTCGTATCGCACACACAGACGATCACTGCAGCGTTCCCTAAATCAAATCACATGTTGTCACTGGCTCCTGGTCNGTTGCCTCGGCGTGTGGGGGGGGGGGGGGGGGTCCTCATGTTACCCACATGCTTTGAATTGTCTGCGCAACTCTCTCAACCACCCACTGGACCAACCCAGACTCACGGAGACCCAACGCCGGCGTCCGCCATCCCATATTAGGATGCAAGCGCTCCAAATCTTGATCCTGCTCCAACTCTCTTCTATTTTGGAGAGAGAGAGAACGAGCTGCAAGTGTTTCCTTTTAGCTCTTTTATTTCTAACAATAAAACCCTCGCTCGTTTCATGGGGTTCCAACATTTCTATTCCCCTAATGAGGAGGTGGCCGCAAAAATGGCATTTATTTTGCTGTTATTTGTTGATTGGCTGCAGAAAGTGACTGTGATGACTAAACAGAGCTCTGTGACCACAAGAAGCCAGCCAATATATATATAAAAAATCAGACGGCAGGAAGAATGCTGTGATGGGTCTAGGTTACCATGGAAACCACAGGCACATGGCGCATGCTGCAGCAAGCAGAGAGGCATTTGGGAAGACCCAGGGAGCTCTCTCTCCGTACTGTGACTTCTGCATCCTCTGCCATCATGTGATGTACTGAGAGCTGGGACCTTGTGTCTGTACAAGTGTCCTGATTCAGAAATGATACAGCGGAAACCTTCATTGTCCTCAGTATCATTAAAACAGTAATAATATAAAATAACATATATGTGTATTTTATTACATTGTCCCAGATCCTGCTCCCCACCAGTCTCTCCTCCATTCTGTCACTGCTCTCTCCTCCACTTTGTCCCCCCTCTCTCCTCTGCTCTGTTTCCTCTCTCTTCCGCTCTGCCCCCCTCTCTCCTCCACTCTGTCCCCCCCTCTCTCCTCCGCTCCGCTTCCCCTCTCCCCTCCATTCTGC
>WWET01007038.1:26743-56000 GCA_011038615.1 Limnodynastes dumerilii | reverse complement strand
ACACGTGTAGACAGCGGTAGGCGAGTCAATGGAATAGGCTCCTCCCAACGCGTTTTGTAATACGTTGGATGACTTCATCAGGGGGTGGAGACTCCTATTCCAACTAAGTCTTTATATACTAAGCGCTGCCTGGGATACTTCCAATCCAAACTACTCCTTAAAGTGGCAGGGGCAACAAAGTAAATGTGCATAACAATGCTTTCAAAAACAGTAACAATGATACTTTTTTAGAAACAAAAAAAGAAAGGGGACTATACATTGAGATTAAAAAAAAGGATGATCTTAATGATCAATAAAATATTATATAATATTTTAGTATAGATCCACTTTCCTACTGAGTACCAATAGGAACAACAACATAGCATAAAATATAAAGATAATAAAAAATGATAAAATATGATATATGACCAGTGGTCCTTATGAACCTTCAAATTAATCTATCCCTGTATTACTCGTACTAAAGTGCATTTAGTTGTTACTTATAACGTGGTCTAGGACACGTTATAAGTAACAACTAAATGCACTTTAGTACGAGTAATACAGGGATAGATTAATTTGAAGGTTCATAAGGACCACTGGTCATATATCATATTTTATCATTTTTTATTATCTTTATATTTTATGCTATGTTGTTGTTCCTATTGGTACTCAGTAGGAAGTGGATTTATACTAAAATACTATATAATATTTTATTGATCATGAAGATCATCCTTTTTTAATTTTAATGTATAGTCCCTCTTTGTTTCTAAAGAAGTATCATTGTTATTGTCTTTGAAAGCATTGTTATGCATATTCACTTTGTTGCACCTGCCACTTTAAGGAGTAGTTTGGATTGGAAATATCCCAGGCAGCGCTTAGTATATAAAGACTTAGTTGGAATAGGAGTCTCCACCCCCTGATGAAGTCATCCAACGTATGACGAAACGCGTTGGAAGGAGCCTATTCCATTGACTCGTCTACCGCTGTCTACACGTGTCACCAGAAGCCGGGCTATTTACATCTGTATCCGGGACGCTGGACTCTGGCCTGGGAACCGTTATGAACAGCGAGTACTATATGCTTTTTAAACTTTTTATCTGGTACGTGCTATCGGTGCATCGGCCATTGTAAATAAAATTATTTGTATCACCAAGGTTGCGCCCCCTTCTCTCCTTTTCTTCTATTTACAGTCCATTCCGGTTTACAAAGGCCGGTACTTTGAAGGGGAAGACGCGGTCTCTTTTGGAGATCTGGTGATTGAACTGAGCTTATGGACTATCATTGTTGGACCACAGGTGTCTAAAGATTTGGGACTGAGTGAGCGCACCTTCTATTGTGTATTGGCTTGTATATGGCTTGATATAGACATAAATAAGCAAAGATAAATATCCAACATATAAAGCACCATAGATAATTATTTAAGCTCTGAATAGCATTGAAATGGCATATGGTAAGATGGTAATCAAAAGCCCGCAGGGAAACCTCTTAAATAGTAGAGAAGGTGAGGTCCAAACAGTGAATGTCCTCAGACAAAACTGTAATAATAGCAAAGACACGTAGCTCTCAGAAAGCCAATATATGGCGATGGTAAAAGAGACCAAAACAACGTATTGACACTTGTAATGGTTACCATACTCAGGAGCCTGGTGATAATTCAGAGCGGTGCTGTGGATCAACAAATATGCAGTCCTCCATTTTTTTATAAGATTTCTTATAAGGATGCACAGTCAGTAATAAACTGAATTAATGGTCAGGCCTCCACGCCACTAATGAGTAAATCAACTTGGTGAAAGCAGAGATTATTATTATTATTATTATTATTTATTTAAAAAGCCTACAAGGTGTCCGAAGCGCCGTACATAATACAACAAACTACAGTACAGATATACAGGGTAGGGATAGACAGCATAGTATATATTAAATACAATATGACTATAAAAATATCACAGGAGGGACTTCCGGTGAGCGTCTCACATAGCTGGACGCGTTTTAGACGAGCTCCCCATTGACGGTGCCCACTCATTCCCTCTTTGTGGGAAAACAGTTGCCACAGAGATCGGCATATTGACGGGGATAGTCCTGGGCAAGTACACCGCTGTGTCGGCTCCCCAGGACCCTTATCACCGGAGTCTAGCTTTGCGGGGCAGAGCGCCAGTAGCAGACCGCCATCTTGGGAGCGGGGTATGGCTCGCGGCTATCTACTACAGCTCCGGCGCGGACCACCAGAGAGAAATGGAGAGTCGGGAGACAGAGAGTTCTGCGTGATCCTCACAAGTCCTGAAGTGACACCCAACTCCAGGTGAGAGGAGTGACACGTGGCAAAAGTGCACAAGTGCAGGGGTGATCAGAGGCCTATACCCGTTGCTGTCCGGAGCACCGAAGCCCCTCTCAACGTGCCTTGAGTTCAAAGTGCACAGATTGACCTGACACCATTATATAACAGATGAAATCTCCTACGGTGCCCACTGCAGTTTGCCCGGTTATTATACTGAAAGTTCACCCTCATAAAAAGGGCGCGAACGGCGGCCATTTTCTGTCGTTGTGATTCCTTTGCTGGCAGAAACTGCAACAAATTCTCATCTCCAGAAGCTGATCTGTGGCAATAAGGTCTGAACTGTCATTCAGCCTATGAACATTAAAAGGCATCTGGAGTACTAAATCTACCCACAGGATCTAACACACGCATTGGCATTTACTTGTAAATAAAGTGCACTCCCGGGGTGTTTGGTCTAAGGGCTACAAAGCCGGAGGACTTAGCCATTGGGACGCACCGACAGAGAGATCCTCTATAACCCGTTGCTACCTACCTACCTGGAGTCGCTGATCTGGCTCAGAGCAGTGCTTGGCTGCATGCGCACATCCCTGCCTTGAGGGACGGTCTATAACAGCTTTATTGTTGGGGACAAGTGAAAGTGACAAAGCGGTGTGGAGCCTGGGCGCAAGGGCTGGGATTCCTGCTTCCCGGAAGGACGGAGGTGATCCATCTTGAGGTGCCATCGGAGAATCGTGGCGCCGGGACGCACGTGCTAGGACTCCTACTTCCTGGTCGGGCTGAGGGGGTCCATTCTGGCATAACATCGGAGAGGGAGCCTGCGGCCATCTATAACTGTTAGTGGAGCTGCCTAACTACACCCTAGGAGACAGTGGAGAAACCGCACAGCTGTGTTCTTCTGAAAACTCCACAGGGGAACCTGGACGATTGGACACAAATCCCTATTGCTTCATCTCAACTCTCCCTTGAAAAGGATTACATCTGACTGGGATGACCAGTACTGAGTTGTCCAGATAAGTGTGAATTCACTTTTGAAGGGTGACAAATAATACTTGTTTTGACGTATCTGGCTGTACACAGCACTAAACGAGATAAACACTAATTTACACTCTATTGTAAATGTATGGGATGTGTAGTCTGACAGCTTAGTTTGTACACACAGTTAGGTTTTTTGTAAGTTGCTTCCTCACAATCCAGGGTTTATAGGCTTCACCATGTAATATTAACAAACACTAGAGAGAGCTTGGTATGTATCCAATATCATAAGGGGGCTCTGTTATTTTACATTGGGCCCCATATCGAGTGCTACATCTCGTGACCTTCTATTGCCTCCTCCAGTCTATACAGTTCTCATATCTCCAGTTTATAAAAAACAATAAAAAAAAACAATAAAAAAAAACAACAAAGTGTGTCAAGCCCTAACCTCACACTCTGGCTAGCACTTTCCTATCACCCCGACGTGGTGGTATGGATAAATTCCTAGAAGCTATGCCAGCTAAGCACGCCTCCACTTCCAAAGCTAGAACCCGTCATAGTTCAGCAAAGTCACTTCCACCATCTCCTCCTAGAATGAGCTGTGAGACACCTGACACAGGGAACCTACCTGTATCACAGGAAATCCCCATGTCACCAGCAACGCTAGCGGTTCTTGCTCAGGAAATTTCTAAATACCTTACCCCTATTATTGATCAAAAACTTGAGTGCATGCAATCCTTATATGATGCCTCCCTCACTAAAATAGATTTGAATACTTCCAGATTTGGAACGCTAGAACAGCGTACTAGTGACGTGGAGGATCAAGCGCAGGCTATACAAAGCACAGTTGAGTCTCAGACAAGACTCATTCGGAGTCTTACTGAAAAAATAGACGACCTGGAGAACAGGCATAGAAGAAATAACTTAAGATTCATAGGGGTACCCGAGGCAATAAGGGGAAACAAACTTATGGAATATCTTACCACCCTAATTCCCACAGCTTTGGGCATAGCATCCGATGGGGGACCGCCACAAATAGAGAGGGCACATAGACTGGGGCCGGAAAGGCTGGAGGAGGGTTCTAGGCCCAGGCCGATTATAACGAAATTCTTGGACTATCGAACCAAGGAAAGTTTCCTCCTTGCTTTTCGTAAAACATCCCAGCTAGTAGTAGAAGGGAATAAATGGTTAATTTTCCAAGATTTCTCTGCTGATGTTTCGCTCAAACGCAAGGAATTTGGCCCAGTCTGTCGCATCCTGTTTTCACAGCAAAGGAGATTTGCATTACTCTACCCCGCGAAGTTGCGTATAACTGAAAATGGTCATACCCACATGTTCACTGATCCTTCAGAGGCCCAGGCTTTTATACAGAATTTACCACCTAGAATGGACCCTGCCCCTGTGGATTAAGGGACAAGGGTGTGGCCATTGTGTGTAACACGGGTGCCCCAAATACAAGAAGATAAAATTCTATTTTAACTACCCCAAGTTCTCTCTCTCTATACTACAGTTTGGTGATGTTAACCGAATTTCAAGTTCTAATGTTTTGTTACAATTTGATACTTGGCCTGCACAAGCAGTGCCAAGCGTCGGAAGTTAAATATTTAGTAGTTAAAAATATAATTAAAAAAGTAAGAAGTTCACGCTGTAATTATTATTATATGCACGACGCCTTGCTCTACAAGAGTGAATTGTCTTGTGGGCCTTTCCAATACCAATGTTTTACCCCTCCTTATATTTCTCAAATAGTCAATGGCTATTTTAGAATCTCTACTAAAATTGTTATTACTCCTTGCTTGTCCACACAAATTACAACTTTTAAACAATGGCTGATACCGCCTCTGAACTAAATACCTTAACTACGATCTCTAGATTTCGGGTTCTTTCATGGAATGTTGGGGGTTTAAATTCACCAGTTAAGAGGAAAAAAATCCTTACCCACCTGAAAAAACTCAGGCCCGATGTGGTGTTCATACAGGAGACCCATTGGCGGGAGGGAGAGGGCTCCATTTTGAAAGCCCAATGGATAAAAGAATGCATTACATCCTCTTATACCTTGAAATCACGAGGGGTGGCGATCTTACTCAATAAAAATTTACAATACACTCTTGGAGATAGAGTACTAGATTCTGAAGGCAGATTTTTAATCCAGGACATCACTATCCAACACCAGAAGTACACCTTGGTTAATGTATATGGTCCGAATTCCACCTCACCAGACTTTTTTAATAAGTTAACTCAGACCCTACATGAAAGGGAGACCTTTCAATTAATAGTGGGGGGAGATTTCAACGCCGTGGAGGACCCATCTTTGGACAGACTGACTTCTTCTCAAGGCCTAAGGGCAGACAGAGATCGTAGAATTCCATCTTTTAAAGTTTCCTTTCACCATACTGACCCCTGGCGTATTTGGAACCCGACAGACAGGTCGTACTCTTTTTGCTCCTCGGTACATCACACCCTATCACGACTCGACTACTTCTTCATAACAGATAGATTAATGACACAGACTTATTCGGCCAAACTCCATGACATTGTCATTTCGGATCATGCGCCCATAACTCTGGACCTGAGTCTCCCGGTGCCCTGGGAATTCTGCCGTATGTGGCGATTCCCCGGACACTTGGCGGATTCGGCGGATTTTCAGAGTTATTTGAATATGTCGTGGGGAAATTTTTTAGATGACAATGTGGAACATTTGGAGGATCCAGTGCTATTTTGGGGTACATCCAAGGTGGTTTTAAGAGGTCAAATAATCAGCTATGTTAGAAACTACCATAAAAAACTTAATGCCAAACGGGAAGAACTGAGAATACTTTTAGAGGATTCATTCAGAACATACATAGCTAACCCGACTGAAAATAATTACATAATCTACACACAACACAGATCTACATTAAACTAGTATTTACATACGCAAGCAACTCGTCAGCAATCCTTTACTACGCAGAAATTTTACAGATGGGCCAATAAGGCGGGGCGGCTCCTGGCACAACTCTCAAAACCTTATAAATCTAAGTCTTTTATCACATGCATAAAAGATCTGTCAACGGGTAAGACCTGCTATAAATCTAGAGAAATTTTGGAATTGTTTCAGAAGTTCTATCAAGATTTGTATGCATCGCATTCTATTGATGGTCCTTTACAGGACAAATTGCTGAGTGAAGCTAAGCTTCCCCGCCTGACTCCAGAACAAAGAGAGCTCTTGGAAGCACCGATTTCGGAACAGGAAATCAACCTAGCTATAAAACAGCTTAAATTACATAAGGCACCAGGACCTGATGGCTTCACAGCCAGTTATTATAAAATATTACAACAACACATAGTTCCAATTTTGCGGGATCTTTACAGTCAAATAATCACACATGGGACGGCGGAACCTACCTTTAATGAGGCGAATACAATCCTACTACCGAAACCAGGCAAAGACGCAGAAGCTCTGGGTTCTTATCGGGCCATCTCACTTTTAAATATTGACTTTAAGATCCTCGGCAAAATCGTGGCGTCCAGACTACAAAGTTTCCTTCCTAACATCCTAACGTCACATCAATTAGGTTTCGTAGAAGGGAGACAATCAGTGCGAGAGCAGCAATTTCTGCCACAATTGCAGCCGGTCAACATCCCCACAGCCACAACGTACTGTTCAGCCTTGATACCCACAAGGCTTTCGACACGGTCTTATGGGCACATTTACATAAGGTCCTGGAGATGAGAGCGTTTGGCAGACCCTTTGCTAATTTAGTTTCTTTACTATACTCATCCCCCACCACACATTTATTGATTAATGGCCTGCGAGGTGACCCTGTTTACCTCCATAGAGGGGTGAGACAGGACTGTCCCTTATCGACCTTGCTTTTTAATTTAGCACTGGAACCTCTACTTCGTATCCTTCAGTCCTGGAGTAAGTTTACAGGAATTTCGGTGGGTCAGAAAACAATTAAAATAACGGCGTTCGCGGACGATATACTCCTTTATATTGGGAACCCCAAAGAATCCTTACATCCTATATTAGATAAGTTAAGCCAATATGGGAAGATTTCGGGTTTCATATCCCGCATGCAGAACACTCCCTTACATATCCCGCATACAGAACCCTCCCTTACATATCCTGCATGCAGAACCCTCCCTTACATATCCTGCATGCAGAACCCTCCCTTACATATCCTGCATGCAGAACCCTCCCTTACATATCCTGCATGCAGAACCCTCCCTTACATATCCTGCATGCAGAACCCTCCCTTACATATCCTGCATGCAGAACCCTCCCTTACATATCCTGCATGCAGAACCCTCCCTTACATATCCTGCATGCAGAACCCTCCCTTACATATCCTGCATGCAGAACCCTCCCTTACATATCCCGCATGCAGAACACTCCCTTACATATCCCGCATACAGAACCCTCCCTTACATATCCTGCATGCAGAACCCTCCCTTACATATCCTGCATGCAGAACCCTCCCTTACATATCCCACATGCAGAACCCTCCCTTACATATCCCACATGCAGATCCCTCCCTTACATATCCTGCATGCAGAACCCTCCCTTACATATCCCGCATGCAGAAGGTAACACCTGTAATGGTGGAAAATACGTAATTGTGCGATTAGAATTCTGGATCGATCCCAACATGTGTATATCATATGGATGAGGTCCTATGCAGAGCTCCATGTTCTGCGCATGCAGAGTACATAGTGACAGGCTATTTCCATACATGTCATACAAAAATAGCCTGTCGTTATGAAGTCTGGATCGGGGCCATTGTCCTAAATGTTACTTGCAGGATAAAGGTGTCAGTGTGATAAGGATACAGTAAGAAGCACACACCATGGATCGGACCAGTTTTATTGGACTACATTTTCAATCTCTTTCACATCTGAAGCAGGTGGATTTCTCGAACCCCTTGGATAAGTTGCTGCTCCTCCCTCCCCCCAAAAAACGGGCCATCTCCTGGCATTATAATATGCTAAGAGATGTGTATGATTATGACAACACCACATCGGGCCTCTCCCACTGGACGGTAGTATTTCCCGCACTTGACACAGCTAAACTTCTTAAATCCTTGACTTTGTCATGTAAACTCCTACCGGCGAGTACGTATGTGGAATTATCTTTAAACACTTATCACAATACCTACTTAACACCAGAAAAGAGGTTTAGGGCTGGTTTGCTTGAGTCATCCAACTGCCTTCGCTGTGGTTCACCGGAGGCGGACCTCTTGCACTCCTTATGGAGCTGCCCAATTCTTCGCAGCTTTTGGTTAGCGGTGCGCAACTATGCCAATTCTATTTTAACCAATGAAATTCCTTTTAATGCCCAATGGGCTATCCTGGGAATGACTCCCGAAGCCCAAAAAATTTGCAGGGGCGACAAAAAACTAATATTGGCATTAAGTGCGGCAGCACGCAAAACAGTGCTACAGGTCTGGTTGTCACCAGACATCCCTCCCTTTACCATGTTCAAAGATAAGTTACATCGTATTTTCAAAATGGATTGGGTGGAGGCTTTACTCGACAAAGATAAAAAAGTTGATAGTTTATTTAACTGCTGGGAAAAATATATAAACCTTCTCCCAACAGTCATTAAAAAACAATTATTTAATAACTTTCATGATACCAGATGGTACTTGCTACAAGAGGTGGCTAATGATCCCCCTATCCGGATGTAGACAAGGCAGTAGTCGTGGGTTATCTATTCATTTGCTTTGCTTCTTTGTATTCTTTCTGTTCTTTCTATCTTATCTAAGCCAAATACAGTGTCTTAAGCTTGGGGTCAAAGCTTGGGATTGATATCTTGGTAAAATGTGCAAACTTTACTAAGGTTGTATCTAGCAATAAATGGGGAGGGATGAGGAAGGAGAGAACATATTGAAAATGCACAAGAATTGTACATTTGATTGCAAAGCATACCACAAGATATGTTATATGATATGTTTAATGTAAACTTTTAAGGTTGAACATGTTAGTTATATCAGATATGTACATTTTACTCGTGTTCATGTAATTGAATATTTGACTGTACGCAAAGTGAACTTCTAATAAAAAAAAAAAAAGAAAAAAAAAAAAGAAAGACACAGGCACAATGATTATTCACTGTGGGGTTCTATCAAAGATTGCCAAAAACATGGCAAACGACTAACATAGGGGGTATCATGCCCAAAGGCAACATACAATATACAATAAATGGTGAAGGTATCTATGGTCAGCCAAATGCGAAATGCGGTAGTTCACAAACGCCTAAAACTCCGCAGGGACGCACATAGGTCAAGGCATATCACGTACAGAAGTACAGGGTAAATTAAATAGGATAAAGGAAAAAACATTTTGGAGAGGGGTCAAACAGACATACAGAAAAATAAATAAGCACACATGTCGTGCAAGGGGGTAGGGACCAAAAATAAGAGCTGCAGGGGGAGCTTAATGTCTCCATCAAAGTCACAAAAAGCAGTTCAGGGGAAGGGTCTCGTTGAGACCTGCAGGGAAAACAGTATTCAAGTTAAAAATGAAGCGGCTCTCATGTTGGAGGAGTATCTTCTCTCTGTCTCCTCCTCTGATGGTTTTGGGGATATGGTCCAAGCCCATCCACTTGAAGTCGTTGAGTTGGTGGCATGCTGATACCCAGTGTCTAGCTACTGGTTGATCGTTATGGCGACCCTCGAGGGCAGCCCGTATTGCTGAACGATGCAGTGCAAGGCGTTCTTTAATTTTGCGCACAGTTTTGCCAATGTACATAAGGTTGCATGGGCATATTATTGCATAGACAACAAACTGTGTTGTACATGTTATAACGTGCTTCAAGGTGATGCGTTTACCTGTGCCCGGGTGATTAAAGATTGAACCAATAATAAGTTGGGAGCAATTAATGCATCCAATGCACCGGTAATTCCCAGGTTTTTTGGTTAAAAAGGTGTCCTTCGGTGCTCTGATGGCACTACTCACGTCATTCTTGCAGAGTATGTCTCTCAAGTTTCTTCCTCTTGTGTGGCTGGATAGTAACTCCATGTTTTTAAACGGAAGATTGCAATCTGTGTTAACCACAGGCCATAATGCTCTAGCTGCCCTTTTCTGAAAAAAAGACAGGTGGTTATATTGTGTTACCCAGGGTATTTTATTAAGGAGTCCAGTCTTGGCTTTGCTGCGAAGAAGTTCCCCTCTGTCCACTTGCATTATCTTCTGTTTTGCTGCTCTGAGAATAGTCGAACTATAGCCCCTCTGTTTGAATAGTCCCAAAGTGTCTTCAATTTGTTTGTTTGCAGTTGTTTCCTCACTATTAATCCTTTTCACTCGTATTCGATGGCTCTTCGCATGTAATAGTGAATTTTTGTCAGTCTTTTTGCTGAACATACTTGTCTGGATATGCTGGTGATGTTTAGAAATTAATACATCCAGATAATGTATTTCTGTTTCACTGAATGCGAATGTAAATTTAATTGTAGGATCCAGATCGTTCACTGTAGTCATCATGGTTTCAAATTCAATAAGAGTTCCACACCAGAACATGATGATATCATCAATGAAGCGCTTAAAAAGGATGATTTTCTCCCTATGTGCAGGATGATCAAGGAATAACTTCTTTTCTATTTCGAACATATAGGCATTCGCATACGATGGGGCCACATTGACCCCTCTCCAAAATGTTTTTTCCTTTATCCTATTTAATTTACCCTGTTCTTCTGTACGTGATATGCCTTGACCTATGTGCGTCCCTGCGGAGTTTTAGGCGTTTGTGAACTACCGCATTTCGCATTTGGCTGACCATAGATACCTTCACCATTTATTGTATATTGTATGTTGCCTTTGGGCATGATATCCCCTATGTTAGTCGTTTGCCATGTTTTTGGCAATCTTTGATAGAACCCCACAGTGAATAATCATTGTGCCTGTGTCTTTCTTTTTGTCGTTTTGAGTCTGGCTTCCTGCACATCTTGCGCTACAATACTGCCCTTCTATGTTACGTTACATACTAATTAATATTTCTTTGCCCACTCCTTTGCTACTCTAGCCGCACGGCTTGCTATATTTCAGTCCCTGACCATGGTACTGATTATCTGTATTTGGACTTTGTGCTCCTCTGATGTTGCTTTTACGTGTTCATTGGCCTTTGTTTATTTACATTTTGCAGACACCCCTGAGCCGCCGCCGATGACTGACGGATGCCCTGGGGCCCGCCTCCGTTACCAGTGGCAACTAAACGGGATCCCCACGGGCGCACTTCCGGTAAGGAGGCACTTTGGCGGCTCGTGGATTGGGTGAGTACTTCAGCGTACTGTTATTTATATGAGTTATTTGCTTGTACAGTTCTCATTATGCTGTTTATTTGCTGACCCTGAGGAAAGGAGATTATTCTCCTGAAACGTCGGTTTCACCCATTCATTAAAATAAGGCTGGAGAAGCCTCTTTCTTCACTTTACAAAGACTCAAGAGTGCCTTCATTTATCTGCTATACTATCAATTCCACTTTGATGTGCACCATGAGCAACAATTTTGCAAACATGGAGTGACGGATTATCGCTTTGTATCTCTTGGAACTCTGGCTCACAGGGCTCCACTTTCTGAGCACCCTCCCTGCAACAGTAAGTGGTGAGTTGTCACTACACTCACCTGGACTTTTTACTTTCTTTCTTGAACTTCTTTGGTCCGTTCAGTACGGATAAAACAGCACATAGACAGCAATACTGACTATGTCCACCAACAATGAACATGGTTTGGCTTCTGCTACCTTGGTAAAGGGAGATACCCTCAGCTTCTCAGCAGAACAAGTCCAGTCGATATTATTTGCAGAAGACACGGTGGAGTCCCTTAACTTGGACTCAGCACTTGATACATTCCACTATGGGTTGCGACTGTGGGTGTGTGTGTGTATATATATATATATATATATATATATATATATATATATACATACGAAAAGCGCCACTCCAAAGAGTAAACAAGAAAAGCTAGCACTCACAGACTGCACGGACAATAATTTATTGGTATTCCAGTCCAACGTTTCAGGGAAAAAAATTCCCTTTCATCAGAGACACACAGTCATCAAAAAGCCAATGACATAAGCAGATATATATATAAGCAAATAGTGAATGATAGAACTTACCCCCACCACCGTTAATCGCAGAGTGTCGCATCAGGCGCCCATGGGTCGGTCTGCCCGGCTTCCTGCCAACTCACATAACGTCACAGTTACCAAGACAACTGGAACGCTGCTAGCTGGATCCTTCCAGCAGGGACCGTTCCCCTAGCAACCGCTGATGCGATTAGCTCCGCTATACTGAATCACCGCTAGTGTGCAAAAACTCTAAAACAAAAGTAAAATTATATAAAATTAAAATCAACAAAGGTCCAGGATTCTTTTATAACTAGTAATTTAAACTAAGTTAAAATTACTATTAAAGTGAAAAAACAGCAAATAGTACCTACCATAATGTGCAACCCACAATGTAGAGACAGGAACACTTTATAACAGTATAAATTGTCTACATAACCCCTATAGAAAAGTACACATATACAATGCAATGTAACTCTAAAAAGGGGATAAGGCAAGTAATTTGACACTATGAAGGACAACTTTTAACCCCTACATTGCCATGGAGTAGTGATATGCTACAAAAAACAGGAAAGAGGGAGTTTTTCATTCAATCCCCCCGGGGCAACAGTTTCCAACTTATGAATCCATCTTGCTTCCAGTTTAAGTAGAGCACTGTCACGGTCTCATGATTAATTTACAACGCAGTTCAGGTATAGAATGTCCTGCGGTCACAAAATGCTGGGCAACTGGTTGTTCAGAAATGCCCGACTGTAAGGCTGCTCTAATGTCAGACCTATGTAGGGCGAACCTTTCCCTGAAAGTTCTGCGGGTTTTGCCCACATAACAGAGTCCACAAGGGCACTGAAACATATAGACTACAAATTTTGAAGTACACGTCAACACGTGTTTGATGGAATAAGATTTGCCTGATGATGGATGTTTAAAGAATTTCCCCGGTTCCAAAAAATGAATGTATGTCTGTTTTTATCACCTGGTCTTGGATACTTTTACCTCTTTTATAGCAAGGCATGATGCGCCAATTTTGCAACTGTAGTGATGAATCTGATTTGACTAGTGGCCATAACTTTCGAGAAGATTGTGCAATAAGAGGGCTGGCCCTGGTATACTGCGCAACCCAAGACAATCTATTAGCTTTCTTATGTTTGTCTTTGTTCATTAATAACAACTGTGAACGTGGAATCGCCTTAGCCTTCTCCATGGCTTTTGTCAAAGTTGCTCTGGAGTAGCCTCTATTGATGAACTTCTGGTTCATCTTTGACAATTGTGCATCTCGGGTTGCCTCGCTGCTGTTGATGTGGCACACCCTTACAAACTGAGAAAAAGGTAGTCCCCTGGTTAATGACTCCGGGTGATGGCTCGTGGCCAAGAATAAGGTGTTTCTGTCAGTCTCTTTCTCATAAATGGTAGTACACAAGGTGTTGTCCTGTATAAAGATCCAGATAATTAAGATAATTAATGGCTATTGTACTGCATGTGAACGTAAACTTTATGTGTTGGTCCATGGTGTTAATGACCTCCATTGTGTTCACAAACTCTTCCTCTGTGCCTTTCCAGATAATCAACAGGTCATCTATATACCTTTTGAATAATAAAATATGTTCACTTACACCTGGATTATTTAGGAAGAGTATTTGCTCTACCTTGTGTGAATACAGTATACCCAAAAAGTACCCCCGTGAATCAGTACGCAATTACCCGCTAAAATGTGTAAAATAGCACAAAGGCGAAGATTCGTTCAAACTTACGCAAACTGTGTTTACTCGACAGAATCAGGGTAACAGCAAGGTACAGCAAGACAATACTCAACACAGCGCAGCCAACCAGAAGGCAAGATGTTCTATCCAGTCGTCCTCTCAGGAAAAGGTTAGATTGAATGTCCAAAAGCAAAGTCCTTTTATGTCCATAGATGAAAGGGATCGCCGATCTTCCACTTGATTGGAGAGATCTCAATCCTCTGGTGGTTCCTAGGTCATCATTGGTCCTGGGGTCTTCCTTTGTTCTCTTCCTGGAGGGTCCAGGCATATCCTTCATACAAACATTTTCTATATTCTAACCTAGCTTTGCGCATAACTACTGCCGCTAACATGCGGTCTTATCAGTGTCTTGCTAACATTATGGGTTATGATTTAAGCTACCCTATGAATATAAACATGACATATAAAGTTCAATCATTCGCTGTCCAGTGGTTTTCCTCTGTTTACTCCGTCTGTAGAGATAAGACACTGTTTTAATAAATAGGAACACTTTTATACATTTAATATTGACAAACCCTGTGTGTTTATATGTTTATAAATGTATGTCTTATAGTGTTTAATTTCAAATGTAACAAAGACCACGAAAGCGTGGACGAGCATCGAAATTCCTTCGTTTTACCGATTTCCCGCACTTTTGCGGTCCTTTGTTCACTTGCTATACAGCGATTAATTAGCGAATATTTACGTTGCGTATGAATATTTACGTTGCGTATTTTTATATTTTCTGTTTCGACAGTTCCACCCTTTGATAGACCTCTCAATCTATCGTCCCTAAACTCCTTCTAATGTAGGATTATAAAATAAAACATTGTTGGTTACTCCTATGCTCTCTGTCAGATTCATAACCATCTCCGTTTTCTTCCCCTTGCATCTTATTATACCCTGAACACATTTCATGCTTAGTACAATAATCATAATAACACCCATCAACAGTACTAACAATTTAATCAACCCAGAAGCTAGTGCTTTAGCCCAACTTTCTAATCCTGAGACCCAATTTACAGGGTTCAACCATGACACCCACTCTGCTATTTCTTCTCCCACACTGGACAGGGATATATTATGAGACCTACGGAACTCCCATTTTAACTGAAGGACTTCATCCATTTTCCGGTCTATTACTTCATGTGGGTCTCCAGTATTATTAGTTATATACGTACAGCACTTAACTCCAAACTGGGTGGCCAGAGTGACACAATAACCTTCTGTGACAGCCGTCAGATAATTTAAAACCATCCTATGCTGTGTCAGCTCTTTTTTATAGGCCTGTAACTCCAAACCAGTATATCTAAAAGTAACATCATCGTCTGTGATGTTATCAATAAGATTGGCTAAGGCATAAATATATTTGTAATTTAAGGTACCTCTAGCAGTCTTGGTGAAATTCTCATTTATATCACTATTCATTTTATTCATGATTTTTATACATATTTATACATTTACATATTTATATATGTGCTTTAGAATAGAGTATCCTCACATTTGTTTTAATTTCAATAGTTTTATTTTTATCACATCCCTAATTATTATCACTTTATTATTCAATTTCACTACTGGATATATGTGTGATTCTCACTACTATATATATGTGTGACTATACATATATACATATATATGTATTTAATTTTACATTTAATAATCGCTTCTCATCTATCTAATTATGACTGTTTAGCAACACATTTATTACTGCTGAAATTTTTTGTATTATTACTTAATTTTTTATTTAAAATATGATTTATTATCTACATATGTAGATAAGTGTGGTAACACAGTCCGCGCCTGAGGAAATATATCAAATCACAGAAACCATGCCCTCGGGCAACTGTTGTAAGTACCTTGGTTCTTCTTGTTGTACTGCCAAAGGTACAGTTTCTCTGTAAGTATCCAATTTTCTGAGTGTCTTTCGTGCGTTCTCAAACGGATGAAAAAAAGGAAAAGGAAGATTCCTGTGTGACACTGTTAAAGCAGGGAAGAATAAGAACTGTGAATTCCTACTCACAAAGTGCTTTCTTGAGTGGTATGACACTTCTCCCATAGAGAAGAAAGAAGAGAAAAAATGTATACATTTTAAGAAAAAAAAAACAGAAGACAAATATTTTCAGTTGGCATTAAAAGATTATAAAGGTTTTGTATTAAGGATTTTTAAATATTTTAAAATTCTTGAAATTTCTTTAAAAGTTTTTACCATAAAAATAATGACAACACAGGAAGTGATGTAATAACCATCCCTTTTAAACACCAATGCACACATTTACTTTTATGCCTTGAAAAAGAGCGCACACGTGCTTGAAACGCGTAGGTTTTAGTGGGATCCCGTTTCTATGTTCTGACCTATAACCCAACACTTCTCATTTATCCTCTCCCTCCTTGGTTAAGTGCCGACCCGTCGGGCCCGCATTTGGAGTCGAGGCTAACATCGTGAGGAGTTCATTTTCAACTTAGAGGATAAAAGGTAGCGTAGGTGATTTTTGGCAGACAGGGATTTTTACATGTGGTATTGGCTATTTTTTTCTATATTTTATTGAATTTTTTATTGCTGAATTTTTTATTACTGAATCGTTCCTTGAAAATAAAGCACTGTTTGACTTACTAGCTAGTCATTTCCCTCATATCCACGGTTCTTTGTGCACTTGCTGGAATGCACGTGGAGTGGAGCGGTATTCATACTGCCCCTGTATGCACTGTTCATTGTTTACAAGTTGAGACGCACGTGGAGCGGAATTTACATATTATAGAGGAGGAGTTACTCTGAAAGACAGCTCAGTGCAGCACAAGAAACACAGAGAGGGGAGGTGATTCCCCTTTGGAGGAGTTCCCATAGGTGTCACAGAGAACACACGTGTATCAGGCTCCGGTTGTTACACCTACAGCTATTGAGAGAGAGATGCCTTGTTCAAGTTATATCTATATTACGGCCCCAAGAGATTTATTGTGTAAATGCACATCTTTGGGGGTGAGAATTGCTACAGTAGTTACAATATTGCACCAGGTGTTTCTTTATTTTCTTTTATACGGAGGAACACAAACAGAGACTACTTTCCAAGGAGTTGTATGAAGTAGACGCTCATCTAACAGAAAGGACTACACGAATAAAGGAAAGATTTCTGACAAGCATACCACTCAAGAAAGCACTTTGTGAGTAGGAATTCACAGTTCTTATTCTTCCCTGCTTTAACAGTGTCACACAGGAATCTTCCTTTTCCTTTTTTTCCTCCATTTGAGAACGCACGAAAGACACTCAGAAAATTGGATACTTACAGAGAAACTGTACCTTTGGCAGTACAACAAGAAGAACCAAGGTACTTACAACAGTTGCCCGAGGGCATGGTTTCTGTGATTTGATATATATCCTTAGGCGCGGACTGTGTTACCACACTTATCTACATATGTACATTGTATTATGACGTTTTGCTGATTCTTTATTTTAAAGAAAGCTTTTTGTTTTATTGTGAGGGGGAAATTTGGTGTTAACCCCTTGTGGTACAAGACCTGCGACAGTAAGAGGCAGCGCAGGACCTTTAGGTTTATTATTTTATGATTTATTATCTTTGATATTTTCTGTATCATTAATTCATTTTTATTTAAAATATGATTAACTTATGTTATATCTTTTCAATAATGGATACTAATATATACATGATTGGTGATAAACTATCACTATTGCTATTTTTCCCAATATTAACTTATCTATATAATTATCAATTTGACTTGATGATAAATATGATCATTATGTCACAGTCTTTATGAACTTACTACCAATAATTTGCATCACTACTTATAATCATGAATAATTCTTTACATATGATTAGATTCTTGAGATATTCCTACCCATCAATCAGATGTACATATATATGTACATGTATGTGTAGATACATGTATGATGTGAGTCAGATAGTGGATTCACTGTTAGCAACCCGATTATTTGCAGTATATCGGGTCACTACTTATTAATCAGGCAGTTGGCTTACTGACGATGACCTAGTTAACTATAGCGTACTGGGTCACCATCTATCAATTGGCATATAATAATCTTTTTCAATCCTCCTGTGGACTCAATCTTTATTCAGTGTCATCTGATAAATTATGATAAAATTTGTAATCTACATTATTCTTTTTCTTTTCTCTCCGTTATGGAGTTATTCTTCTGACATGGTTCCGATGTATATTCAATAACGCTGTTCCTCTCCGATTGGCTGCAGAAGGGGAGTGTTCAGCGGTGGCTTCTATGATAGGTCTAGACACTCTTTAAATATACTTACCCACCAATCAGCTGGTTGATGCCTTGAGAAAGCTTGCTTTCAGAGCGAAACGCGCGTTGGTGTTGTGCACAAGGGGATACTGTTGCTAGTGTCCATTTCTTATGCAGTTATCTTTAAACTTATCTATAATACTTTTCAACTTCTTGCTAGTTTAAGTGCTGTTGTATGTGGCACGAGGGCAAGCCTATTAATCTTGAGACTCCATTGGGTTAATACCCTATTTACTAAATAGAGATGATCTCCTCTTATAATTTCACTAATTACTATGAGGTTGAATGTTAAACTCTCTAGTATATGAGTGCCTATTATTTTGGAATCAGATTATACCTTCCCCAGCAGATCTAAATCAATTAGTTTAATACTACCTATATCATATTAAAATGTGACATTGTCACAAATACTATTTACTGGGAAGTTATTCTGTTCCTTTTATTATGATTAACCCATGAGTATGATTACAACCTAATTTGACATCCCCTATTTAGGGATTTTGGTATAGGTTATTTTACACATAAGAACTACCAATTGAGATCTCTCTATAGGATAATTACTGATTATTCATATAATGTAATATAAATTATTCTTGCCCCATTATACTAACACTAACACACGGATTCAAGAAATATTGAATTTATACATAATAGGGTATCCTTATATTAGTATTGGAGCCCTGCTACGTACTTATTTGTACCTACCACAGATATCCCCTCTTTGTTTTAATCACCAATTGTCTTGTGTATCACGTAATTTTTTTCGTTTTTAATATTTTGCTGGCATCTGTTGCCTATGTGTTTAAACTTATCCCTATATGAGTGGCAAAAATGATATATCTGGTACATTAAACAGTGCAATAAGGCTCTAACTATATTTTAATTGAATTTAAATAAAGATATATATTTTATTTATACTTCTCACTGTTTATTTAAGGATACGAGTGCACCCAATTTTTCCTGCCTTTCTCTTTCTTTCTATATACATTGAAATCAAAGGCTACAAGAAATTGGAACCCCATGGATTAATTAATTAATTAAATCAGTGGCCATAGGATGCGGCGCACTTCTCTTGTACCTGTGTTCATAAGGAACATGCACATATGGGAGGCGACTAGATTTTTGCACGTTAAGCATAGTCTCGTGTGTTATGGTCAGTACTTCAGGTACTATTCTACCCAAAAAACATAACCCTCTTGAATTAGGGGGCAGCCACTTGTAGGCTCTTCTTCCACAAATATAGTATATGTCACCTGGGAGAATAAAGGGGACATTGTGATGTAGTAAAACCTGACATAACTCTCCCACAAAACTCCCTTTACCCAAAGTCTTCATTTGGGTTTTACAGTTATTCTCATTTACTATATATCTGCAATACTCGGGATGTACATTAGCTACAGCTATTTTAGTTGAATTAATCCACCATCCTAATGTTTGAAAGCCCTTTCGGCTTTTGACCTCCTGTACCCTTCTAGTTAGTATAGGTTCGCTGTCCGCTCTTTCAGGGTTGTGTGATTATGCCATATGGCTTCCCAATAGCCTAATCATCATCCTGGAGGCCCTGTACTGGTCTCCGCGGCCCAGCGCGGGGCCTTCACTTCCGGGCACTGTGTACTCACATACACAGTGCCCGGACTGCTGTGTGCTGTGTCCAGGCACTGTGTATGTGTTGCCATAGCAACACATACGGATTTATCTGTGGAATATTGTCTAAGAGTCTAAGACTAGGGGATTCGTAAGCATTAAATTTTCCAAATAATGGTCTCCCACCCCATAAATGTGGTACCTCAGAGTTGTTTAAAGGGACTGGAATTAGACCTAAGTTGTCTTGTCTCTTAGGTACGTGTGAACATACCCAACATTCACTCTGGTTTAAAACCTTCCCCACTAACGCATGATAGTGATCTAAAGGGTGCCCTTCAAACAAAGGGTTATATTTAGTTTGACACAATTGTACACAATTCTCTTCCATCATGGGGTGCAAGTCTACTACAAGTCTCATACTCGAAACCTATAATGTTAGGCATAGCCCATGAGTCCACACTACCGTCCGATTGATACCCATCCTGTGCTTCAATACCAGACCCGATCTCCGCCACCCTTTTACCATCTGCGGAACTAAGTACACTAAAAAGGAATGGGAGAATTAAGAAAAACAATATGGGCATCATCCTTGGTAGGATATTAGTGATTCCTCTGCTAAGATTGACCAGTCTTGACTTCGTCTTCCCGGAACAGGCACTCAAGATCAGGGGCAATCGTCATGAAGAACAGGGACAATCGTCATGACTTCCTCTTCATCTCGAACCTCCTCAGGATTGACAGCTCTCTTACAGTGTGATGAGTGGACCCAAGTGCTTCTTTCAGCAATCTTTATCAATCAGACAACCAGAACGTAAGAAATTCCTAATCATCACAAACTCACCAGGTTCAATATCATGACAATTACTCTGTGGCATGTCCAGCGCTATCATCTTAATACATTTTTGTTGTTTCTTAAGCTGCTTGCTCATCTGTATGAGATAGCAGACAGTCACATTGTTATTACATTTCAATTCTTCCTGTGGGTCTACCATTAAATGGAGCTGATGTCCAAACAATATTTCATAAGGGGACAAATTTAGTGGAGATCTGGGAGTAGTCCTGATGCTATGCAGGACAAGGGGTAGTGCCTCGGGCCAGGCTAAACCTGTTTCAGTAGTGACTTTACTAAATTTGTTTTTAATGGTGCCATTAAACCTTTCCACTTTCCCACTGGCTTGGAGATGGGGTGGGGTATGTAACTTACTAGTGATTCCCATAAGCTTACACATGGTCTTAAATACCTCTCCAGTAAAGTGGGTACCTTGGTCACTTTCAATCATTCTTGGTATACCAAACCTGCAAACGAATTCTTGTACCAGCTTCTTTGCAGTAAATGCCGCAGTGTTGGATGCAGCCGGGTAAGCTTCTACCCAGTGAGAGAACATATCAACACATACCAAGACATACTTTAAATTCCTACATGGTGGTAACTGAATAAAATCAATTTGTATTACCTGGAAAGGACCCTCTGTTGGCGGTATGTGTGATGGTTCTACAGGAATGGACTTACCAACATTCTTCCTCAGGCATATAAGACACGACTTAATTTTCTTATCTGCCATTCCGGAAAATCCTGGTGCACACCAGTAAGATTTTACAAGTCTGCTCATTCCTCCCCTCCCTAAATGGGTCAGTCCATGTGCTGCTTCAGTTAGGGCAGGGAGATATGCTCTAGGAGCCACTGCCTTCGCTTGTCCATCCTTCCAAAGCCCAGTGGGCTCCTGTTCACATCCTTTCACCTTCCAGACGGCCTTTTCCTGTGGGAAACACAATTGCTGCATTTCTATTAATTTCTGTATAGAGAGAGATTCGAATGCCATTAAACTGTCAAATTTTACTCTTTTCAGTGTTATTGTAATGGCTGCTTCCTTGCGGCTCTCTGGTTCCCTAATGATACTGTGTCCGTCTCGTATGTCTGTGCTTTACATTTTATAACTGCAACCTGTGTTGGCAGTTGTATGGTTTCTAACAGTCCTTTTATATGTTTTGAGTGTGCTACAGGTGTCCCAGCTGCTGTCATAAAATTTCTGAGTCTCCACAGGGCTCCAAAATCATGTACTACACCGAAAGCATACCTTGAATCCGTATAAATATTAGCAATTTTTCCTTCTGCTATTTCACACGCCCTCCTCAAAGCCACAAGTTCTGCCACCTGTGCTGAGTGTGGTGGTCCTAAAGGTTCAGCTTCTACTATACCTTCATCGTCTACTACGGCATAACCAGTACATAATTCACCTGTGTCAGTCTGTCTATGACAACTCCCGTCAGTATAAAAGATCACATCTGCACCATCTATGGGGGAATCCGTATATCAGGTCTTGCAGTAAAAGTCTGATTCAAATAATCCATGCAGTCATGAGTATCTACCTTTTCACTAAATCCAGCTGTTCCCAAAACCTCATCCACCCTTTGTGCATCATGAGGCACATACGGCAACTACGAAGCTGGGTTTAGCGTATTACACCTTTTAATTGTGATATTAGCAGGTGCCATAAGCGCCAATTCCCATCTCGTAAACCGTGCAGAGGAGACATGTCTGGTCTGAGCAGAATTCAGTAAAGCATATACAGCATGTGGAACATGAACAGTTAAATCATGACATAGTACTACGTCTTCACTTTTACTTACCAGAAGAGCGGCAGCCGCCACTGCTCTGAGACAGGTTGGGAGTGACTTAGCTACAGTGTCTAGCTGGGCACTGTAGTACGCCACTGGTCTGTTAGCATCTCCATGCTTCTGTGTCAACACTCCTGCCGCACAACCAACAGCTTCTGTGCAGAATAGGTCAAAAGGTTTAGTGTAATCAGGTATTCCAAGGGCTGGAGCTGACATTAAACCTTCCTTTAGATTTCTAAAGGCTTGCTCTGACTCTTCTGTGTGTATTACACGGTCAGGCTTAGAAGCAGAAATTAGCTCCTGTAATGCTAGTGCTAATATGGCAAATCCAGGAATCCAATTCCTGCAGTATCCACACACCCCTATAATAGCATGAACTTGCTGTTGGTTCTGCGGGAGGGTCGTTTCCTGTATGGCCTTAATTCTGTCCTCAGTCAGATGTCTTAACCCTTTGGTCAGGCAGTGTCCCAAGTACTTGACTCTGGCTTGACATGGCTGCAACTTTTCCTTTGATACTTTGTGTCCTGTTTTTGCGAGATGAAACAACAATTCTTCAGTATCATGCAATGATGCCTCAAAGGATTCTGAACATAACAACAAATCATCTACATATTGTATCAAAATTGACCCACTGCTGGTTGAAAAGATTGCAAGCAATCATGCAAAGCCTGAGAGAAGATACTTGGACTATCAATGAAACCTTGGGGAACCTTGTCCATGTATATTGTAACCCTTTGAAAGTAAAAGCAAACAGGTATTGACAATCAGGGTGTAAGGGAATGGAGAAAAATGCAGAACATAGGTCGATTACGGTGAAATAAGTAGAGGTTGCAGGGATTTGCATTAAAATTACAGCTGGATTGGGTACCACTGGGAACTGACTCTCTACCACCTTATTAACCCCTCTCAGGTCTTGTACGAGCCTATAGCCCCTCCCCTGGGCTTCTTGACAGGAAAGATCGGAGAATTAGCTATACTGGAGGTACGAATCAGAAACCCTTGCTGTAACAGCTGTTCCATGAGAGGAAGAACACCTATTTCCACTTCAGGTTTCAGGGGATACTGAGGTATTTTTGGCACTTGCCTACTACCTTTTAGCGTTACCATCACTGGTGATACGTTAACCATCAACCCAGTGTCCTGCCCATTCTTGGTCCACAGATGACTAGGAAGTAGTGACAACATTTCCTCTACCTGAGTTGGAAACTGCATCTTACCAGGGAAAAGAACCATTAACCTAGGAGGAGCCTTTAACATGTCCTGAACTTCCTGTGCATGTGACTCTGGAATATCCAAAAACACACCATCAGGAGTACAATAAATTACACAACCCATCTTACACAGCAGGTCCGAGTAGATTGGTAGGGGCTGATGCTGCAAGAAGAAAAGAATATTTAGTGTGCAATGGACCAATGGTGACTTCTGCAGGTGCAGTAAGGGGATACTGTTGCACCTCCCCTGAGACTCCTACTGCGCATATGGTCTTCCTGGAGGAGAACTTAGTACAGATCTGGCCACCCCTGTGTCCACAAGAAAAGTTTGATCAATGCCTGCAATTTTGACCTCTACATTAGGCTCTTCATTCGGGCCGATAATCAATCCTATCTGCATGAGATCACAGGTATGACCTGACCCTCAATGGTGTTGGGGACTAGTTCCCTGGTCCCTTCTAGTCTGGGCTATATGGCAACGTCCATTCTTCTGTCATCAGATCTATTGTCAAACCTGTCACTGAACCTGTTGTCAAACCTGTCACCCCCTTCTCTGGTCCTATAAGGCCCCTGCTGTGGTGGTCTCCAATCTTTATTGTCATACCCCATTTGACCTCTATCCCCACTGCAGTCCATATGCTTTATGGCCAGGTTGCCCACACTTATAACATTTGAAAATTTGCTGCCTGTTTCTCTTATCTTTGTTCTCATTATATGTCATGTGTGTAGATGTGTTTGTCTGTGGTATCAGGGCTTGAATACTCAATGGGGTAGATCCTGAACAACGTTTGCATTACGTTTGTTCGCGTAGCGAATTTTCGCGTACGTAAATTCGCTACGCTACCCTTAACACACCCCCTGCACGGACGTATTTTGTGAAAATACGCTACCCAAACCCTACCTTAACTTTTCCTAACGTAACACAATACGTCCGCTAACGGGCGTACAGACTACGCGAACGTACGCAGCTTAGCACGCCCATACTGTACACTTTAAATACCCCCCCCGCCTACTTCACGTAATTCGCACGTATTCTTCGCTAACGTAATTTTGGCACGCCCACACGTAATTACTTACGTTCGCAATACGTGAATTATCCTTACGTTAGAAAATACGCTACGCGAATGTGCGTATTTTCTGCGGTGCGCATGCGCAGTTCGCTCAAATCTGCGAATTTACGTGTATACCACACGTAAATTCGCAGAAAAACGTACAGCAGGATCTGCCCCAATGTCATTAACTGCTCAGACCGTTTCTCCTTCTTTTTAGCTACATTTCTCTCATGTGAAACTGCCAATGACCTGATCTTGACTACATCTAAGTCCTGCCACTCTGGTTCAGATATCTGGATTCTATTTCTTACTGTGTCCAGAAATCCAGTCATCAGAACTGAGACTGCAAGTTCTCTATAATTGGGATTAATTTTAATATCTGCAATTCCTGTATATTTTACCATCTCAACCAAAGCTCTTCGAATAAAATCATCTACGCTCTCACTATCCTTTTGTCTAATAGTGAAGAGCTTTGGCCATTCTATATATACTGGGAATTTTAGGCCTATTTCTTTGCAAATGTTGTTAATATTTGTGTCATTGTCAGCTTCCGTTAAAGGCCTGTCTTCTTCAATTACACAGGCTTTAAAAAAATCTGCAAAATCAGTGCTAGAAGGCATGCAAGCTTTAAGCATCACACGCCAATCCTTGTTAGTGGGTTCATGTGCATTCCCCACATCTCTGATGTACTTCTGACACTTAGCTAAATCTTTGGAGGGATTTGGAAATTCAGAAATCATATGACGTAATTCTGTCCTAGACCACGGGATGTGCATTGTGACTGTTGGCACAGGCACAACCCCGTCAGCATCAGCATGTCCAGCAGGCACACTAAGTGTGCATACTGGAAATACCCCCTCACATCCTAAACAGTTCCTATGCCTACCATCAGTGTTTACACATCTAGGGTTAATGGGCCTGATCCAGACCTACGCTCGCCGTCGCTAGGACGATGATCGACTGAAAAGCCTCCATGCGCCGGGCAGATGTGGATTGGGCGTCCGTAGCAGCGCCCTAGGGACTCTGGAGGGGACTACCCCAGCGTCCCAATGTTCAGGTTAGTGTAGGTGAGCGGGGGGAGATAGTTAAATGAGGGTGGGAGGGCCGGCTAAGCGGCCATACGCTCCTGTGCGAGCGTATGGCCCCTTCCTTACGCCGGCTGAAGTTAGGGTAGCCTTCAGCCGGCGTAAGAAAGGGGCTATATGCCCACACAGGGGGAGTGTCGGTCAAAATGAACGCCAATACGCTGTGCTTTAGTAAGGTGAGTAGGTCTGGATCAGGCCCAATGTGAGTAATTGACCTAGTGATGCGTGGAGCTGTCTGATCTACAAATATGTTTGTAGATTGCGAATCTTTAGTAAATGCGTGGGTAGGTGGCGCTATTGCGGTGCGTATTATTTGCGAATTCTCGTGTGAATTTGCTTACATGTTGACGGACTCTGATGCTATGGCATCAGACCCTGAGGCAGATGCGACCACTGCTTGGCGTGAAGCAGCAGTGGCATCGACAGCAGGTGTTGCTGAGACCTGTAGTGCCACAGTAGCAGCACCACTTGTCTCAACACTGGGCCTAACATGTGTTGCTGGGATCTGTAGTACCAATCTCAGCACTGGGCCTATTTCAGTTTGCATGTGTGTGTAATACATGTGTTAATGCAGATATTAAAGTACTATCATCCTCTTTATCACTATCCCCAATATCTATCTTAGTTATTTCATTTTCTAAAACAGGATATAGTCTAGCAACAGTATTATTGGCAATAACATTATGGGAAGAAGGTTATTAGTACTAGGACAAACAGTAAAAGAACATGGATCATCCTTACCTCCTCCCATGTAGGGAGGAGGGGGAGGCGAGTGCATAGGTATCGCATGCGCCGATTTGCCGCTAACTTGCGATGCGTTTTTACTTGCGATAGTTTGCACCGGAGATGCGCTCGCGGAGCTTTGACGCCAATATTTACCCTCCAGTTTCCACAAAGCATAACGTTTCATGAATGTCTCCCGCTTTTTGTGAGATTTAACTCTACATATTTGTTCATTTAAAGTGTCCAGAATACCTTCATCAAAACTTCCAATGTTTGGAAACTTATTTTCACAAGACTTGGTTATCTTGACCCAACGACTACAATGTTTTATCGCAACAATACCATGTATTTTATCCATTATATACAAAGCCGATCCCCGGCACTTCCGGTCCACTTTCCCTCTCAGCAATGACTCTTCTGCTTGCGCCATCTCGAGTTAATCCGCTACCCATTTTCAAACTGTATAACTGAACGAGTATATAGTACAACACAATACACACTTTTAAGAAATATGCAAGGGTAACAATCACCAAAAAGTCAAATAACACAGCTTCAATTCGAATATCCGCTATCAAAACGCATCAAAATAACGTTATCCCTTTCCACTGTGAAAATCAATTCAACACTACCGATTCTCTCTATAGCCTGTCGGCGGAGACTAAAAACCAAGATCACTACACCAGTTTCTTCACTTTCTTTGGTTAAAAGAACCTCTATCAAAAGACAACTAGCTGCTAATAATGGTCCAGGAAACTATAACTTCAACCACAGTTTTTCATCAACATTCCATAATCTTCAATAACTTTAAAAAACTTCAATAAACTTCAATGAACTTCAATAACTCTAGTAATTAGCTTTCAAAGCACTGAAGTTTTACAGCTTCTGGTTCAAATAGACTATAGAAAAGCAGGAGAAAACTCAGAACTTTGTATAAACAATAGGGCAAAAACACGTGTTATTTTAGGTGCGAAAATTCGCTTGCGTGCGAAAATTCCCTTTGAAATACCGCTAAAAACCTGCACCTTGCAATTAACCCCGACTATACCAGTAACTATACCAGCGTGTAATCACATACTCATACACAACTTTTTTCCCCAAATTCAAATAGTAAATTTCCCACTTACACAGTGCTTGATTAACTGACTCTAGGCATACGATATTAGCAAATATCAGCAATATAAATATCACATTTACTTACCATATCCTTCCACCCTTTGTCAGTGAAGAAAGCGCTGAGAAATAAAGCAGGAAATTGCCTCCACTCAACGAGCCTCCAGTTGTGAATACAGTGTACCCCAAAAGTACCCCCGTGAATCAGATATAATTGGACGGCCAGGGGGATTCCTTTTATTTTTACATTTTTACCTTGTAAACCTGTAAAAATGTAAACCTTTTTTTTGTCTTGTTCCAATACACTTTGGAACATAATTACTTTTTATTTGATGGTCAGTATTTTCTTTGCGGGGTGTGCTATGGTCTCCCGTTTCTCCATCTTTTGCGAATGCCCATATGCACGAGGTAGAGCAAAGACTCTTCCTAAATAATCCAGGTGTAAGTGAACATATTTTATTATTCAAAAGGTATATAGATGACCTGTTGATTATCTGGCAAGGCACAGAGGAAGAGTTTGTGAACACAATGGAGGTCATTAACACCATGGACCAACACATAAAGTATCACAAGCCGCGGCAGACGCCGCACTTACCTGCTCCCTGGTTCTCTGACGGCGTCCCTCTCCCGGCGCGCGGCTGCTGCAGCTCGTCGGATTCTGTCACTGAAACAGTGACAGCCTCTGCTCATACTTACCAGTCTTGCTGCGGCGTCCTCCACGTGGGTTTCTGGCGGCAAGTGTGGCTGTGTCCTGATCCATGGGCGCCGCCATCTTGGATGAATCATGTGACAACGCTTCTCCAATGATCTCCAAGGTCTCCGGTCCTCCAGCCAATCAGCGCACAGGGCGCACTATTTAAACCCTGGGCACTGTTCCATCGTTGCCAGAACAATCAGGTCTCCCATGTGCCTGGTACTCCTTGGTCTATCCTGTCGTCTTGATCCAGTCCTGCCTGTTTGGTCCAGTCCTGTCATCTTGGCCCAGTCCTGCCTGCTTGGTCCAGTCCTGCCTTCTTGGTCCAGTCCTGCCTGCTTGGTCCAGTCCTGCCGTCTTGGTCCAGTCCTGCCTGCTTGGTCCAGTCCTGCCGTCTTGGTCCAGTCCTGCCTGCTTGGTCCAGTCCTGCCGTCTTGGTCCAGTCCTGCCTGCTTGGTCCAGTCCTGCCGTCTTGGTCCAGTCCTGCCTGCTTGGTCCAGTCCTGCCGTCTTGGTCCAGTCCTGCCTGCTTGGTCCAGTCCTGCCGTCTTGGTCCAGTCCTGCCTGCTTGGTCCAGTCCTGCCGTCTTGGTCCAGTCCTGCCTGCTTGGTCCAGTCCTGCCGTCTTGGTCCAGTCCTGCCTGCTTGGTCCAGTCCTGCCGTCTTGGTCCAGTCCTGCCTGCTTGGTCCAGTCCTGCCGTCTTGGTCCAGTCCTGCCTGCTTGGTCCAGTCCTGCCGTCTTGGTCCAGTCCTGCCTGCTTGGTCCAGTCCTGCCGTCTTGGTCCAGTCCTGCCTGCTTGGTCCAGTCCTGCCGTCTTGGTCCAGTCCTGCCTGCTTGGTCCAGTCCTGCCGTCTTGGTCCAGTCCTGCCTGCTTGGTCCAGTCCTGCCTGCTTGGTCCAGTCCTGCCT
>WWET01007038.1:12191-24010 GCA_011038615.1 Limnodynastes dumerilii | reverse complement strand
ACCCAAGTCATCCCTGTCGGGAAAACATTCGTGCCCACATCACTCAGGAAGAGACTCATGTCCTGGGCTCATGCCTCACGATTTGCTGGTCATGCTGGGATTACCAAAACCTTGGCCTTCATCTCCCAAAGTTACTGGTGGCCCACCATACGAGAGGATGTTAGAACCTTTGTCAATGTGTTCTCTGTGTGCTCAACACAAGATTCCTCGTAAGTCACCACTGGGAGCATTACAACCCTATCCTATCCCAAGATCCCCATGGACCCATATATCTATGGATTTCATCACTGAACTACCTCCTTGCCATCATTACAACACTATCTGGGTTATCGTGGATCGATTTTCAAAGATGGCTCATTTCATCCCATTAAAGGGTCTTCCTTCTGCACCAACTCTGGCCCAACTCTTTATTTCTGAAGTATTCCATCTCCACGGTTGTCCAGAAGAAATTGTCTCGGACAGAGGAGTACAATTTACCTGCTGACTAGCAATATGTGCTTGTGCCTTCTGACCAGTGAGATGTGCCTGCTGATCAGCGAGATGTGCCTGTGCCAGCTGTCCAGCCAGAAACACTGGTGCCTACTCTCCATCGTGCCACCCCAGAGGGGGACTTTATACTTGTCTGCCCAGAGGGGCACTCCAGACTTCTTGTCCCAGAGGGGGACTCCAGCATTACTGCCCCCGAGAGGTGGACTTCAGCCTTGCTGTCTCAGAGGGGAACTCTAGTCTTCCTGTCCCAGATGGGAACTCTAGTCTTTCTGTCGCAGATGGGAACTCCAGTCTTGCCATCTCAGAGGGTGTTACACTCTGCAGGTTCATCATAGCAGAGTGTGTGTATTTCCTTGACTAGTTCTATGTGTCTTTTCTCCCCCAGCTGGTACATTCCTTGTCGGTTATAGCGTTTGAGCGTCCTGATCGTGCCTGCTGTCTGATTGTACTTTGCATCGTTGCACCACTGGTCCCAGCAGTACCGGTATCTCTGTTCCTGCTATCCTTCAAGTCAAGCCTGCCTAGCATCTGGTTCAAGTCACTGTTGCTATACAGTTTAACCTGCCTGCTGCACTCAAGTCAAGCCTGCCTAGCATCTGGTTCAAGTTACTGTTGCTATACAGTTTACCTTGTCGGACATATGTTTATTCTGCCTGATACTTTCCACTCAAGTCTGCCTAGCATCTGGTTCAAGCCACTGTTGCTATACAGTTTACCTTGCCGGACATTTGTTTATTCCTATCCGTTTATAACCTGGATACTGTTACCTTCAATAAATCTCTTATCTTTCATTCCGGCTTCCGTGTCCTTGTTCCAAGCTGCAGGGCAATTCATAGCATTGCAAGATAAATTCATAACAGTATAACCGACCAGAACATAGGCCTCATGGACTCCGCTACCACTGAGAGGCCAAATTTTCTAAAGTCAAGTATGGACTTGTTAGCGGTATTTCCACCCGGCTTGGATGTCACTCCAAGTCACTCCACTCTGAAGTTTTGTTACTCCGATTCCAACTCTTCCAAGTGTTGTTTTTGTTACCAGGTGCTGCAAAGATTGCCAAATCCTGAAAACCTGGTGCTTACTCCGAATGACTTTCATGGTTCCGTACATACTAACTCTCCTCTGAGGCCATCTGGTACACCTGACCAGGGACTATCTTCTGAGCCTCCCATTCAATACAACTCCTGTGTGACTCAAACTCCAGCTCCTGTCTGGCCTCTGAATCCTTGCCCTGTTTCCAACAGATTCTCTAATTCCAGTCTGGATAGGCCCCACAAGCCTGGCGATTTCGGGGTTCTCCCACAAGCTACCACCAGTTTCAGAGGTAGTCATCATCCACCACTCTCGCTGGAGGAGCGCCAATATAGAATGGATCATAGACTTTGTCTTTACTGCGCTAGTATTGAACACTTTTTACTGTCTTGTCCCATACGTAAGCCCAGACATCTACAACTTAGGAACCGGGTGTCAAGTCGTGCAACCCCAGGCGGGGTGCCAAGTCGTGCAACCCCAGACGGGATGTCAAGTCGTGTAAGCCCAGAAGGGATTCATGCTGCCAAGCCTGAGGTGACTCACCATGCTGCCGAGACCAAGGTGCCTAACCATGCTGCCGAGCCCGAGGTGCCTCACCATGCTACCGAGCCCGAGGTTCCTTAACGAGCTGCCGAGCCCGAGTTGCCTCACTGAGCTGCCGAGCCCGAGGTGCCTCACCGGGCTGCCGAGCCTGAGGTGCCTCACCGAGCTGCCGAGCCTGAAGTGCCTCACTGAGCTGCTGAGCCTGAAGTGCCTCACCAAGTTGCCGAGCCCAAAGTGCCTCACCGAGCTGCCGAGCCCGAAGTGCCTCACCGAGCTGCCGAGCCCGAAGTGCCTCACAGCACTGCCCAGCCCAAAGTCCCTCACAGCGCTGCCCAGCCTGAGGCCATCAACCTGAGTGCCGCCTGTCCGGTCTCCAGTCCGAGCCGTGCTGTAGTGCCCTAGTAAAAATAATGGTGAACAGGATGCAGAATTCCACTGGTTGGACGGAGAGGGGCGTAGTAGGTACACTACTTATGCGGTTTAGGAAAGAGCCCTTGAGTTCGGCAGGACAACTTGTAAAGACTCAGGATTCCATCCTATGGAATTTCTTTGCCTTTTTTCAAGAGGTCATCAGGAGATATGCTCCTCCAGAGGCAATTCCTCATCTCCTCTCTGTACCAGTCACACCTCCTGCTTGTAACACCATATGTCTTGGTTCCATCCTCACAGATGCAATCAGAGCCCAGGGACCCTCACACACATTGTCTTCTGGTACTCCTTCAAAGAAGAAGAAGGTGGCTAAATCCAAGAGAAGGAAATAGTCTATTGGGTCATCTTTATAGTTTCCAGGAGGCGTCTGGAATCCGCTTTCCGGAGGGGGGCATAATGTTACACTCTGCAGGTTCATCATAGCAGAGTGTGTGTATTTCCTTGCCTAGTTCTATGTGTCTGTTCTCCCCCAGCTGCAGTGTAATCATTCTCTGTAGGTGTGTCTGTCTGCCACAGCTGATTGGGGGAGTATCCCTTAAATAGCCTCTTGCTGGTACATTCCTTGTCGGTTATAGCGTCTGAGCGTCCTGATCGTGCCTGCTGTCTGATTGTACTTTGCATCGTTGCACCACTGGTCCCAGCAGTACCTGCATCTCTGCTCCTGCTATCCTGCAACCCTGACCTGTCTGCCTTGCATTGCTGCACCACTGATCCCAGCAGTACCAGTATCTCTGTTCCTGCTATCCTTCAACTCAAGCCTGCCTAGCTTCTGGTTCAAGTCACTGTTGTTATACAGTTTAACCTGCCTGCTACATTCAAGTCAAGCCTGCCTAGCATCTGGTTCAAGTCACTGTTGCTATACAGTTTACCTTGCCAGACATTTGTTTATTCCCATCCGTTTATAACCTGGAATCTGTTACCTTCAATAAATCTCTTATCTTTCATTCCGGCTTCCGTGTCCTTGTACCAACCTACAGGGAAATTCATAGCATTGCAAGGTACCCCCTTCATAACAGAGGGGGATACTGTCCTGCTGTCCCAGAGGGTAACTCCTGTCCTTCTTTCCAGTGCGACCTGCCTGTCATCCCGAAGGGGAACTCTTCCCCTTTTATCTCAGCTGTGGCCACACCACCTGCCCAGCTGCCTGAGACCACATTATATAGAACAGAAAAAAAGAGAAAAAAGTTGGACTAATTTACGGCGCACTATAAATAACCAGTCTGGAGCAGAAATTACAATGTGACATATAAACTGCTATAAATATGGAAATCCAGTAATGTACACATGGAGTATAAAAATAAAATATAACTTTTAATGATATACACTAAAATAATAACTGGTGAAATATTAACATTGATAAAAAAAAATCACTGTTGACAATTGGGTACAACAAAAGCTTAAATGCATGAACAATCACACTCTGGATATCATATCCAATACCATGGGAGTTAGGCACTATTGTAATAGCAGGCAGGGAATGGTATACATGAAAAGCTCATACAATCTCACCAAATATAAGTAATCAATAGGTGCTAGAATAATGGTAAATTGGTATAATAGCCACCCATCCACTGCTATTCTCCCTATTCTAATATGCAAATAGATCTGCAGCCTAAACCAATGTGCCTAGCCGCCTCACGGCGGGACTTCACTCCTTGACAAACGGAGTATACCTGTCCCTATACTGATTCTAAGTGTCCCTAAGAGTGCTAGCTAAAAGTTTTTCTGGATGAGTAGATCCAAAAATTGAATTGAAGCAGTGATAACATAAAAACGAGGGAGACCGGGGCGTCCCCTTACCGCCAACGCGCGTTTCACCGATAGTCTTTGTCAAGGCATGTGGACGCTGTGCACTGATGCTGTATTTAACATGGTAATGATCCAATCACAAATAGGTGTCCAGATAACGTGCAGTCAGGGCACAGAGATCCACAAATTCCCAGTGTCGGTGTGGAGATGACGTCACTGGTCAACGTCTCTATGGCAACTTGTAAATAAACATTGAGACACGGGCAACTGAATGTCGGGATGGATTATGCAAGGGAGAGAGAAAAATACCTATATACCTAAATATCTGTTTGAAATTGAAAATGTAGTTAACAAAAATAATAATCAGGAAACTAATATAAATTCCAATAAAGATAAAACTTAATTAACCAAATAAACTGATTAAAACAAAATAAAAATAAAACAAAATAAAATAAATGAAAAGAATGAAATCATAATCAGATATAAAAATATATAAATAGACCCAATGGTATTTTCTTTATATAATTGTTATTATTTGATATGTTTATTAATCATATTGATTTTTATGATCAATTTATATTAATATTTTAGTTTTACTGTATCTGCATAAATTTAAAACAAATAAATAAATCCGGTATATCTCTCCTGAAAGGGACTCAAGTATTTGTTAAAAAAGGTGAGTTTACAGAAACATAGAATAATTTTCATTCTCATTTAAGCCATTGGGTGAGAGGGAGCCCCTCATGAAAATCAGTTTTGCCTCCTTCTGCAATAGGAGTTTGTCCCAATCACCTCCCCTAATGTGTTAGCCTATTTTCAGGAGGGCAAAAGCTTAGAACTTCCAATGGATCACCCCGCCAAACAATCTGTGGAATCTCTCTTTAACCACTTAGGCCTTATCTATGATGACCCAGATCACACTGCTACCGCAGAAACTAAAATTAGAACAATTTGTCAAGGCCGCCGTACGGCCGAAGAATATGCCATGGAGTTTCGTTGCTGGGCCACAGATTGCCAGTGGAACGACCCTGCATTCCACAGTCAATTAAAGACAGGACTCTCTGAACAATTAAAGGATGCCCTTGTTCAGTATCCTGCTCCTGGTTCTTTAGACGATCTTATGTTGCTGGCAATCAAGACAGATCGACATCTTCGGGAGAGACGTACAGAAAGGGAATCCGCTACCTTTTCTACTCTGATGTTTTCTCCTCCTAACATTCCTGTGGGGGATGAACCGATGCAAGTAGGTTCTTTCAGACTGTCCCGTCATGAAAGGAATCGTCGTCGGACCAAGGGACTCTGTTTATACTGTGGAGGACGCGGACATAAGATGGATCAATGTCCTAATAAGATTCCGCCGGCGGGAAATGCCTAAACCAGACGGATAAGGAAGTGGTCCATCTGGGAATCCATGTAATCTCTTCCCAGAATTCTTTATTGTTACATGCCCGATTAGGAGTAGGTTCCTCCAAGTGGGAGTTATCAGCTTTTATTGATAGCGGAGCAGCTGGTAATTTCCTAGACTCCACTGTGGCTCTGAAGATGGGACTCGTTCTCAGGAATTTACCAGTACCTATTATGGCTTGTGGATTAGACGGCCAGCCCTTGTCCAGAGGCCGAATTACTCAAATTACCCAACCTGTTCTTCTCATTGTAGGAATTTGCCACTCAGAGACTCTGGAATTTCTCTTGATTTCCTGTCCATCTGCTCCTCTTATTCTAGGACACCCGTGGCTAGCTCACCATAATCCTCAAATTAATTGGAGTAATGGAGACATCACTCGGTGGAGTGAGGAATGTTCTGTAGCCTGTCTTACAGTACCTATTTGTAATACTCACCTGGAGACTCTTCACATACCCTCACAATACTCTTCTTTTTCTGATGTCTTCTGCAAAAAAACTGCTAAAGTACTACCTCCTCACAGATCATATGACTGCATTATTGACCTTATTCCAGTGGCTAAACTGCCACAAGGTCGTCTATACTCCCTATCCCATACTGAAACAGAAGTTATGGATGAATACATTAAAGACAGTCTTGCAAGAGGATTTATTCGCCCATCCAAATCACCTGCTGGCGCAGGATTCTTCTTTGTACAGAAAAAAGATGGATCATTACGACCCTGCATAGATTACTGAGGCCTTAATAAAATCACTGTTCGCAACGCATATCCGCTGTCTCTTATCTCAGACCTTTTCGATCAACTTAAGGGTGCTATAATCTACACAAGAATTGATCTAAGAGGAGCTTACAATCTAATCAGAATATGGGAAGGAGATGAGTGGAAGACGGCCTTCAATACCCACTCAGGTCATTATGAGTATTTAGTGATGCCCTTCGGGCTCTGCAACGTCCCGGCCGTCTTACAAGATCTCATTAACGACACCCTTAGGAATTTTTGGGGCAAATTTGTAGTTGTCTACTTGGACGACATCCTCATCTATTCTTCATCCCTGGACCTTCATAGAGTTCACGTCAATCAAGTTCTGTCTCGTCTCAGAGAAAATTCTCTCTTTGCTAAAGTTGAAAAATGTGACTTTGAGGTGACTGAAGTTATCTTCTTTGGATACGTCATTTCTCCCAGTGGCTTTTGTATGGATCCTGCTAAGGTCAAAGCTATTTTGGATTGGGCACAGCCCTCTGATCTTAAAGCCATTCAACGTTTCCAGGGGTTTTCAAATTATTACAGGCATTTTGTTAAAAACTTTTCCATTTTAATGGTTCCAATTTCTGATTTGTGCAAACAAGAAGCAAACACCAAAGAATGGAATCAAGCCACAGTCAAAGCATTTAAAAATCATTTATTTCAGCTCCCATCCTAAGACATCCCACACCAGAGTTACCTTTCGTGGTGGAGGTCGAAACTTCAGACGTAGGAGCAGGTGCTGTCCTCTCTCAAGAAGATCCCTCTGATTCTAAACTTCATCCGTGCGCTTTCTTTTCTAAGAAATTTTCCAGTGCTGAAAAAAACTATGATGTTGGTAACAGAGAACTGCTAGCCATCAAAATGGCCTTTGAAGAATGGAGACATTGGCTAGAAGGAGCAGTACACAAGATCACGGTCTTAACTGACCATAAGAATTATTGAATCAGCTAAGAGGTTAAATCCTAGACAGGCCAGATGGGCCTTGTTTTTCACACTTTTTCATTTTTCCATCACATACAGACCTGGGTCGTTGAATAAAAAAGCGGATGCGCTTTCTCTGTCTTTTCTGCAGGAACAAACGTCTACTTCTTCTCCTCTTCCTATTGTGCCACATTCTTCCATTATTGCCGGTCTTACTCAAAATTTGACATGCCAATTGCAACGACTACAAGAGCAAGCCCCTCCCCAAAAGCTCGCCTATCGTTTATTCTCATCTCAGAAGATCCGTCATTATTGAATGTCACACGAACAGATCAGCAGGTCATCCAGGTATAAGAAAAACCATGGAACTTCTATCTAGAACGGTATGGTGGCCATCCATGCTTCCGGATATCAAAGAATTTGTTAAGTCTTGTTCTGTTTGTGCCATCAATAAGACTCCCAGATCAGCACCTATCGGACCCCTTCTACCATTACCTATTCCTAAACATCCTTGGACCAATCTGTCCATGGATTTTATTACCGATCTTCCTGCATCCTGTGACTTCACCACCATCTAGGTTGTCATAGATCGTTTCAGTAAAATGGCAAATTTTATACCATTGAAAGGATTACCATGTGCCAAGACTCTGGCCAATCTCTTTATTCTACATATTTACTGTCTTCACGGACTTCCCAATGATATTGTGTCTGATCGAGGTTCACAATTTGTGGCTCTATTTTGGAGGTCTTTCTGTAGTATGCTTGGTATCAACATCAATCTCCCATCAGGATACCATGCTCAAAGCAAAGGCCAGACTGAGCGGGTCAACCAGGTTCTAGAGCAGTATCTTCGCTGTTATTCCTCACGTCTACAACATGACTGGGCATCTAATATACCATGGACCGAATTCTCATATAATAACTCCATTCATTCTGCCACCGGTACTTCTCCCTTCTTTTGTGTTTATGGAATTCATCCTCGATCAGGCTCTCTTCTTTTGAACAACTCTTCTTTCTGCCCTGAAATTCGAGAGATTGCTAAAAACTTTAAAGTTACCTGGAACAAAGTTAGATCTTCGTTATGTCAAACAGTTCTCCGTACAAAAAAAAAGGGTGGATGACCACAGGTTAAAATGCCAATTCAAAGTAGGAGATAAGATTTTGCTCTTTACTAAAAACCTCTGGATTCCTCAACAATCAAAAAAATTAGGACCATGCTACATTGGTCCTTTTCTAATCAGCCATAAAATCAATCCTGTTGCCTTTAAACTTAAACTTCCTAATAGACTCAAGGTTCACAATATTTTTCACTCTTCGTTACTTAAACCATTTAAGACATCTAAAAAATGTCCAGGGGTGTCTAAATCTCAACCTCCTCCCACACTCGTTAATGGTCAGGAAGAATTTTTGGTTGAATCCATCCTCAACTCCAAAAAGATCTGAGGTCGACTCTTATCTGATCCACTGGAAGGGCTATGGGCCCGAAGAGAGAGAATGGGTCTTCTATAGATGTTCATGCACCTAACCTTGTTAAAGAATTTCACAAGAAATTTCCTCATAAGCCTACTCTTAGGGTCTCCTTGGCCCCTTGTCAAGGGGGGGGGGGTACTGTCACATGCCGCATATTACATACCTCTCCTCCGTTTCTGTCTCCGGATTGCTGCGTGAGTTCCTCTGCTGGCCGGCATGTTGATTAGCCATGTGGTGTTGTTTTTCCTGGCGTGACTCCGGTGATGCGTTCTGGTTTCTTAGCAACCAGAAAGCTAGCTTCTTTCTCTCGTGGCGCGCTATTGCTATTGGACCGATCACGCTACACTTCTCACTTGCGCCAAAACTTGCAGGAGGCAGGTCATATTGTGGACTCCTCATTGGCCAGTCTCTGTCTTAAATAAAGCTGTGGCGGCACTTGTTCCCCGCCGGTTATAGCGTCTGCTACCCTGTGCTTTCTTCCTTGTCTCTGCCTCTCTTAACTTCTCATTGCCTTACTTGCTTTCTTGAATGCCCTCAGGGATCCTGCCTCTTTCCTTTTGCCTCCATATTGTGTCATTGCCCTTCTCTCCCCTGCTGCCAATCATTCTTTGTATTTACCAGTTCCTTTCCTGAATGCTTGTCAGTGTTGTCCCTTTTGGGACTTCTTGTTGTATGAGTGAAGAGTGAGTTTCCTAGTGAGTCTGTCCAGTAGTGTTCTACCTAGTTTGTCTGTCCCGTGTTTTTTGGGGTTTGTCTAGTGCAGTCTCTTCTGTAACTGCTGCTCCTCTGTACCCGCTATTTCTTATCCAACGCCAACTTGGTTCCTATTCCTTTCTCGGGTATCCTCTAAGGTCTGTATCCAGAAGAAGTTTCATCCACTCCAGTCTATCCCCACCATAAGGGGCTCTAGCGAAGACTCCAGACGGGCACTGGTTCTACTTGCTGGTGAGTTACCCCATTCCTCTTTTGTCTATTGTTGGTATCCTGCTTATCTGGTTCCTAGAGTATGTAACAGTGAGATTGTATGATCTTTTCATGTATACTATTCACTGCCTGCTATTACACTAGTGCCTAACCCCCATGGTATTGGATAAGGAGTGAAGTCCCGCCGTGAGGCGGCTAGGCACATTGGTTTAGGCTGCAGATCTTTTTGCATATTAGAATAGGGAGAATAGCAGTGGATGGGTGGCTATTATACCAATTTACCATTATTCTAGCACCTATTGATTACTTACATTTGGTGAGATTGTATGAGCTTTTCATGTATACCATTTCCTGCCTGCTATTACAATAGTGCCTAACTCCCATGGTATTGGATATGATATCCAGAGTGTGATTGTTCATGCATTCAAGCTTTTGTTGTACCCAATTGTCAACAGTGATTTTTTTTATCAATGTTAATATTTCACCAGTTATTATTTTAGTGTATATCATTAAAAGTTATATTTTATTTTTATACTCCATGTGTACATTACTGGATTTCCATATTTATAGCAGTTTATATGTCACATTGTAATTTCTGCTCTAGACTGGTTATTTGTAGTGTGCCGTAAATTAGTCCAACTTTTTTCTCTTTTTTCTGTGCTTGATTCAACTAAGGACTAATGTGGTAGCACCCCCCACAGATTTCTAGGTGATTATTTATATCACAGTATAAATATATACATTTCTTCATATCCATAGACTATTTGCATTCCTGGTATTATTGTGTTTTCTACCTGTTATCTGTGCTTATTTCTGCATAGTCTGCATACTCCTGTGTGTGACCTTTATCATCTGTGTCATCCTGCAATAAACCTCACCAGTTCCAAAGTTACTGTGTTGTGTGATCCACCAGCGTAACAGTAATGTCACCCCTTCAAGACTCATATCTGGAGCAGCTGGGAAGTCTATGAGTCATACAAGGCACATTGAAAGGCACAGTGTAAGCTGCAATTAGTATTGAAAGGTTGATGTCATCTACATTAAAATGCATAGTGGGAGCCAGGATTAGTGCTAAATGAGAGTTAAACAGAATTTTATTGCTTTAATAATGGTCTACAATTCAGCTTTACACTGCATGTGACGAAAGATGCGCCATGTAGTGTAAAGCTGAATGTGGTCACATCTGTACAAAACTGTTATTGCACTGGTTTTCACATTAAACACTGTAGTACATATAACAGGACTCAACCTCAATTCCCTCTCAGAGGCAGTAAAAACCAAAGGGATGAAATATAAAAAATATTTATTAATAATGGATTTAATGCAAAGCAATGTAAAACTGACAGAAGTCCATAACAAGGAAGCGGTAGCTGGCAGATGGAATAGCCTGGGAAAAACAGCGCTCCACTATGCGACTGCAAGGTCCTGGGTGATGACGTCTGCGGCTGGCCGGTCTGACTTATGCATTTCGGGCTGCTCTGAGCCCTTTCTCAAAGCCTCTTTTGCCTCACGGACGGACTTGTGAATTGCACATGGGTAAATACGCATGGATCTCCCACGTAAAAATATGCACGTGAGAATTTAAATAAAAATGGGCGGGGGAGGCATTTTAATGAAGGAGTGTGGGCGAGGTGTGGGCCTGGTTAGTTAGATACGCACATACGGAACTACTCGACGCATGGAAATGCCCACGTAAAGATAAGGCTGGTCGAGGCATTCGAATGTCACAGAAAACCCGTCCGTGTGAGGGGAGTGTCAGGGGTGTTGGCTTGCTATGTCCGTGCGTATAATTGCATACTTTTCTGAATACGGGCCAATGTGCCTTTTATCCACACTAACTTTTTCCTTAATATATGGAACTAAGGTTTTATGAAAACAATTGTTTTTGGAGAGCTCTTTCTTACACCATCTTCTTACCCATGTACCATTTTTATTAGCACATGTTGGAGCAATACTATGACTTCTATTTCCAACACTAGTACTGGGATGTTCCAGATAGATTTACTGAGAAAAATATAAGCCAGTAGGACCCTATGCAGATGGTCCTACTGGTTTGTGTCACAACAGATGGTCCACATGGTTTGTGTCACAAGAAGTGATACTAAATATATATAT
>WWET01007037.1:20188-33239 GCA_011038615.1 Limnodynastes dumerilii | reverse complement strand
CAGTGTGGATAGATGCTCTAAGGTCTTTTAGCTCTGTAAGTGGAGAGGAGAAGTCCCGTCTAGTGACCGACGAGGAGTCCTCATCATCGTAGTCAGATTCCTCAGGGCTGCGAGGAGAATCCTCCCTCTCCCCCCTGGAAGGTGTCGACTTGTTCTGGTAGAAGTGGGGAATGCCCTTAGGGCGTAGTTTACCGCCCTTCGGCATGGTCGACCGGGTGGCTGGTATGGGGTCCCAGGAAGGCCTGATTAGGCTTTATTAAATCTTTAATTCTGTAAGTCTTGTTCAGAGCTGTACTTCAGTATTTAGGATTTTCTGTTTTTTTGTTGTTTTTTTGTTGTTTTTTTTCCACCCCCCTCCTTGCCCTCCTGGCGTGGTTCCGATGGGCAGGTGAAGAAAGAGTAAAACAAAAGCAGGTCCGCCCAAAACCCGAGAGCTACTCTAGGTTAGAGAACATCTTTGTGTAGGCCTCCAGCCCTGTGCCCACAGTGCCTTACATAATGTAGTGGTTCAAACGCTGATGTGCTTCAGAGAATAGTGCTGGGGTATCCCCTCTCATATAGATATTCCCTTCAGCAGGGAGACAGCTGAGCGAGGGGTGATGCTGATGGCACCCCTGGGGCCACAGGGGACCGCCTGAATGGTGGAGGGGTCCAAAGAGGGCACTCCCTACGCTGTTCTCACCCCTGCCTCAGCAATGGGTTTGTACCTCCAGGTCCAAGAAAGGGGAGATGACGGCAGCAGCAAGAATGCTTGCCTCCTCAAGGTGCCAGGGACAAGAGCGGTACCAAAAATTATAATATATTTTTATTGCTAATTTTTAACCAATAAATTTATGTTTTCTGAACCCCTTGTAGTTGTGGATTTCCTCAGCGCAGCTTATTTGTATACTCCCAGAATTAACCTTTGTCAGCCATTTGTGATGTCACACACCTCTAGTTTCCTGTAAAGGGAGGGGGAGAGATGCACTAAGAATCCCCCTCATCTCTTCCTGTGGTCTGTAGGGATGTGTCCTCCACATATGGACTTCCTGCAATCTGGAACCTATTCACCTCACCCACCTGGCATCAGGTTTAAGAAAATAAACAAACACTTTCCATTCTGAGAGACACAGTAACAGTAGTGGCTACAGAGCTAATATGATGCTAATTACATTATCCCAGCTTTTACACGTAAGACAAGACCTAGCTGTCTTAAAATACACACAACGGGAATAAATAAATAATAAATGAGAAAGCCCACAAAGATAAGCCTGTGCATGCATACCATTGAAATGTGATTGATGCTTAATGAATCTGTATATTCGTTTATGGGCTTATATTTTTAGCTACATATATATTTTTATCACCAAGGATATATCAATTATATAAATGGGATAGGTCAATCAAGTATACTGAGCACGTCATACCCTATTTTGGAATGTTGTTTAGTTATCCCTAGGGCAGGGCTTTGGAATATTGTTGCCTGTTCCCTGAGGGGAAGATAGGGGTCCTCCATCTATAATTGCCACCATAAAACTGGCCACCTGTGTATAGATACTATCATGCCCTGCCTGACTGGTATTTGGAATGTCACTTCCCTTGGGCACAAACAGCTTTCCTGTGGGATAAATCACTTGTGTTCTGATTTGATACCATACTGTTACTTATTAAGGTTATGTTACTTATTATGTTATTATAAAATACATTAATTTCAACCATATACATGAATGGGTTCAGGCCTATATTTGTGTCCTTATTTGAAACCCCGTCTATCCTAAAACAGCAATCAATACACTGATTAGTATAAAACAATATGAATGACTTTATTTTATGCCCTCACAATAATTTATATTTATGCATTAACAAGTGGGTGATGTCAATGGGCTGGATCCAGACCTAGTTAAGTGCTTGAACTTAGTTACTCTTGGGCTAAACCATGTTGATTGCAGGGGAGTCATATTTCATCTGTTGAAAACAGTATTAGAGTTGAGAAGTGATGTTTCCTATCCCAAGTCTAAATAACAGTGTGATAGTAAAGCTGGTCAGTATCTGTGTGCAGTAAGCAAATCAAGATATATTCCTGCATGCAAAGAGTACAATTAACTTGACTCCCCTGAAATCAACATGGTTAGCCCAGGAGTAACTAAGTTCAAGCACTTAACTAAATCTGGATCCAGTCCAATGACTCCATGTGTGTTTGGCAATTTCCCCCCTGATGCTGATTTAGTTCCAGAAGCCATTGCTGTATGATGACAAAATGTACAAATTATTATGGTAAAAATATATCTAAAAAGTAGGTTAAGGACGATTCAGAATTATAAACAGTAATTATTTATTTACTTAAAAAACACACAAAAAAAGACCTAAAATAGGTAATGATATGTGTAGATGGTACAAATACACATTATTAATAAACCTATTTCAAAAGTATTAATAAAAACATATAATATTAAAAATATAGAAGAAATTGGCTCTGTATAGTTGTGAAATAGTTCAAAAATGCATAGGTATTAACTGTAGGTTGGAAGTAAATATGTAATTAAGCCCACTATAATATATCCACACAGTGCCCGCAGGGAATACCTAACCTAGATGGTGTTTTGGGGGGCCGAACGGTAGGAGATGATCCTATCACTGTGGGTGTAGAGGAAACATTGGTATAGTCTCTTATTGAATCAATCCACTTTAGCTTAGATTTTTAGCAGGAATAGATGCTTTGTTAAAGTGGGAATGTAATAGATGCTTTGTTAAAGTGCTGGTGCCACATATAGCGGTAGTAGGAGCTGTGAAAACCGTGCAAATGTTGTCACCCACTCTCCGACGCCGGCAAGCAGCTCGATAGTGGGGAATTGCAATGGTTATGATGAAGTATTATGACTCCAAAAATGTCTCCATATAACTGCCGTACAAATAGATAAATTTGCAGAGATGATAATTATAGCCAGCAGCACTCACCGCAGATGATATATACAAATAAAGATGATACCGCTTACCGGGCGTCCCCGGGAGCAGGGTAGAAGGTGCGTGGATGCGGCACACAACACTCCTATTCTGTGGAGCGATTGCAGATCAAATGAAAATTCTGTGCAGAGATCCCAATAGATGTTTCTTGTTTCCGTGTGCAAACGTTAATAAGGCACTACAGATGATCCCATAGAAAGTCAGAGCGACGCGTTTCGTACCAGCAGGAACTTTTTCAGCTGCAGGGGATATGGCTGATACCGCCTCTCCCCCCTGCAGCACCTGATTGGATCAAAATTATATTTATATGTTTTTAAATTGAGCTAACTTATCTCAGGATCTCTTAAATCCTCAAAAATAGCTGCTGTGGAACAACACCCCCTCTCAGCTGCTGCTCCCAGACAAGCTCCGAAACAGTATACACACAAAATGGAAGTTGCTCAGATAAATTTATAGGTGAATGCAAACAGGTGCATGAAAGGCAGAAATAATCTGCTAGCAAAAGAAACTCAGGATTTTTTATCATATTATTTTAATCAGAAAGAATATATATCGTTTCCATTAAACAATACACTTATTAAGAGCTTACAAGCCCTATTTTAAGCATGCATACAAAAAGGGGTTAACTCAAAACTTTGGTTTAAACCTGCTGGACTCAATGTATTTAATAAAAGATTGGGTCGCTGCGCATACTCTGAGGTTGCTCTCTTAGGGAAAAGGAAGGGGTTGTCACCTGAAACCCATCCAAAGATAATCCCAAACATAATTTGGGATAAGGTAACTGTGAATAATAAGTAAAAGGAAAATAGCTAGGGCTTCCTCTCATGTAATACAGTATAGTTTGTTCCTATTCAGCAGATTAAACAATTTTATGCTCACCTTGTTCCCCTCTTGGGGTAATAACATATATCAATGGTTGTGGCTTCTGTTCTTTTCACTCGACCGTGGTTTGCATATGGAGGAGATACAAAGAAACCAGAGCCTCAGGTAATACTGTATATCTGTTATATGCACCAGTATATAAATGTTGCATTTCACCTTTTCCTTCCTTGGTAATAAAGCATTTAATCATATAAACAAAGAGTATCTGGTCCAATAGAATTTATTAGAAATGTTATTCAAGTGCAACATCAATATACAAATAAAATAAAAACATAAAAACATTGCATCCAATACCCTCTTTTTATATCCTAAGGTTATGGATGGGAACCCCCTCTTTAGTGGGAACCGTGCCTCCCTGCATCACACTCCTTATGGGTATAAGGTAGCCCTGAGGATGTAATAAAGGGGAAATACTGTAAACAGTCTGTAAATGGGCCCAAAAAGACTGTACAGATTATACTACCTTCCCAATAATAAAGACAGAGCTGGTGCCGGACCTCCACATAGTCTGGCCACACCAACGTGTTTCCACCAAGTGAATCGGACTTACTCAAGGTAAGACAATAGGGGTCTATTTCCTGTTTAAATACCATTTGTGATGTCACTTAATCCTTACCACCGGAGTTATCTATATTCCCTAATGTGAGTACATATTTAAACATCTTATATCACTAAGGAATTTGCCTATTAATGCCAGTATCTACAGCAATTTGAGATCCTCAGAAATCATTTGTTTATATTCCGAAGGGATAACTTCGCAGTCAGCTAGGGGTACTTGTTATTACGGGGTTTAATACGGGTTAATATATTTTTTTATAAGTCGCTGCTTGTAAATCCAAAACAAGTGTATCATCCTACATCTATATGATGATGGGGGCTTCTCATGTGATAAAAAATGAAGACATCAACCTCTCCTTATTTTCAATCCAGAGAACGAGCAGCAATATTATCAAATAATGTTGCATCGATCTTTAAGGAGCTGAAAAATATAAAGCTATAAACCATAAAGTATGTGTGTAATGGGCATAACCACTGGTTGGGTGTCTCTAATATCACAAGGAAATCCCGGGATCCTATGAAATCCTTAAGGGTAAACAGACTTTAGGTTACTTTCTGGTCCTAGTGCTAATCATATACATGAATCTAAAAAAAACAGGAAAAACTGTCCTCATATGTGTCAGCGTCTATTTTTAAAGAGCTGAAAAATATACATCTCCAATACATAAAGTGTATGTGTACTGAGCTTAACCACTCATGGGTGTCTCAAATAACACAAGAAGAACCCGGGATCCTATGAAATCCTCAAGAGTAAAACAAACCTAAGGTTACTTCCCGGTCCCAGAGCTGGTCATATATATGACTCCAAAAAATTAGGGGAATATATTTAATGATGTTATCCATTAATATTCCCTCTGGGAAAGACGTTTAAGGTGGTGTCCTCCCCTTGGGACTGGGACATGTTCCATGGCCCTAATAGTCATTGTATCAGTTTTAACCCTTGGTATTCTTTAAAGTGTCTAGGAACACTATGATTTGGGATCTGGTTTAGTATATTCCTATAATATTCCAGTGCCCAAATTTTCAACAGGCATTTCGTTTTGCCCACATAAGCCAACACGCAACCACATTGAAGGATGTAAACAATAAAAGTGGAATTACAATTTGAAATTTTTTTTTTAGGATATTTAAGATATATCAAATCAGATATATCAAACGTTTAGAAACTTATGTAGAGAATAACAAAGTGGGTGTATGTGGCGCCGTACACCAAAAACGTTAATCAACGTGTTAACACAAACTAAACCAATTTGCAATAAATAGCCAACTCTAAAGGGTGGAACAGTTTACAAAATAGAATTATGAACAACGTAACCAATAATAAAGTGCAGTTCCACAACAAGAATTAGAAATGTGCACAATTTCACTCCAATTGATCTAACTTCAAATATAAGAAAATGTAAATATTAAAGAGGTAAAATATTCAACCAAAATAAATAATGAACCTAAAAACTAAATAACCAATAATAATAAGGTGCGTAAAACTCCTAAACAGGATGTATCTCACTCCGCTTAAATTGCATAGGATCTGGCCTTACCAGTCTAAATTTTGCTGGCGTGGCTGCAACAACATAGGTGATACTTTCCACATTTTCTGGAGTTGCCCCATTATCCGCCCACTTTGGGAGGATGTCTTTGACCTAATTAACCGCATCCTCCACCTTGAACTGAGCACCTCTCCGGAGTTGGCCCTCCTACATCTGTACCCCACGGAGGCCCCTTCTCATAGTCGCTATATTCTAGGTCATATTCTTATAGCCACCGGGGCGGCTATCGCCCAAAGCTGGAAATCCCCTGTTCCTCCTCCCCTAGCTAAAATTATTTCTAAAATTCACCACAGCTTCGTGATGGAAACGGAGGGTATGCCGTACTCCACTTCTGTCACTTCCCCCACCATTAAATGGTACAACCGGCGAGAGTTTGAAGCTTCAGTGGAAGGGACTTCAATCATTCCCCCCCAAACAGGCACCGATCCTATGCCATTTAGCCTTAATGAGTGACCGCTTCATTCTTAACTTTGTATATCTCTCGAATGTGTCTATTCCAGTAGACTGTTTTTTTGAGATGCTTAAATGCCTATTATATTCTCACATTTTAAATGCAGATACTTTGTTACCCATGTACCCTTTGATTGCATTGTTCTCTTTGTGATACGCCCTCTCCTCCCCCCTTTTTTTTATGTTTCTGTATCCCTGGAAAATTGAAAAATTTCAATAAAAACTATTGATGGTAAAAAAAATAATAATAAGGTGCAAGAATAATACAATAAAGTTCCCTTATTGGTGTAAATAATTCAAAGTGCATTCAGTGTCGTCACATACATCCAGTGAAGGTAAGGTATTCAATAATAAATAAACCCTATGTATCCTCTCTTTGTTGTCCAAATTCATAACACAAAAGAAGAGATATTATAAGTGCATAGTCGTGCCCTTATATTAAGGTTGACTATAATAAACTGCATTCCGCCATTGACTTTCAGTGAGAGGTGGGCATGTTGTTTGAGGGGCTATAGCTCAGAAAGTATTTTACACATTAAGATGACATTTTCACTAGAAAATCGTCTCCTGGTGCAGCATGCACCAAAATTTATAGTGAAATAATAAAAAATGACAAAACTGGAAAAGGTTAGAGTTTTTTTTCTACTTCCTGTTTTTGTCTACTTCCTGTCTTGAAACTCTACATTGTCATAGATTTGGAAAGGCAGAACTCAGGGTAGACAGGGTCTATAAACTACCTGTTTTTTCTGTTAGGGAGCTAATATTTCAGGGGAGTGCCTTTGGGGGGGGTGAGATTTCAGAGAAAATTATAGTTATTTTACAATTTGGGAAAATATGCCCTATTATAGAGTTAGGAGATTTCATAGCATTGCGCATGTCAAGTAAGAGCCACCTGCTGGGTGCACTGAGACTGGATTCACATGGCCAACTTCTCTCGCACAAAGCTTTTCCTCTGTGTGCTGGAGGAGAAGTCAGCCATAATAACTCCTCCTAGGAGGGGGGAGTGGGGCACACAAGGAAATTAGTTTTTTATTTTCTGTAATTAAAAAGTTATTCCGAACGGCTGTGTGAGGAATCTCCCGCCCCCTGTGGTGTCTCTCACAGGCAGTGCTGTATAGTGTAAGGGGGAATGTATGTGTGTTATGATGCAGTTGCGCACCCAGGTTGCCCAGAAACCCCCCAGATTAAAAATTAAACAAAAAAATAGAAAAATGTGCAAAAATAAAAAAATTGCGGAAAAGGGGCATGGCTTTGCGGGTGCCACAAAGGTGGCATGTCCTAGCAGCCATGTGAGGTAGACTGATGGAGGAAGATGGTCCTGGCTTATGCTGCAACAGGAAAGCAGATGGGAATGATAAATGTGTGACAACCAATTCAACAGTGCTTATGCACTGGCAAGCTCTGGTTCATAGTGTAATGTGCTCTACTAATGCACTGTATACTGCTAGTACTGCTATTAGATCTGTTCCGGCAATATAAAACTACCATATTAATGTGTAAAAGAAGTAAATTATAAATTATTTAAAAAATATATAAAAAACAGGACTTGTTACAGACAATAACAATGCAATTCTTTAATGTGGCTTTATTTTATTTTTATTATTTTTAAATCTACATAATACATTTTCTACTTTCACAAAGAACGTTAATAGATGTTTTAGATATTTTGGCAGTCAGATAGTATGACCATATTATCCGCATTATCATTTTACATGTTTTTTTTAACATCATCTTAATTAGCACTTTACAATTTTAAACAGTACTTTAACCTTTGCCACATTACAGTCTAATTCCCTAATACACACGCTCAAAGGCTAGGGGTAATTTTTGTATGACAGTGGGGGAGGGGCGGGAGCATAGCTTGAACAGGACGGAGCTTATTTGTCCCGTTTTCGGGCTCCAAAATGTTGGGAGATATGCTAATACACCCCACATGTATTACACATATTGGAAACCCCCCTTTCAAAATGCTGTGTTTGCCACTGTGATGTGTAATGTAAGGGGGTGTATCTGTGGGGAGTAGTGTAAGGGGGTGTATGTGGAGGGTGTATTTGGGGGGTGTAATGTAAGGGAATGTATGTGTGGTGTGTAGTGTAAGGGGATGTTTGTGTGGGGTGTAGTGTAAGGGGGTGGATGTGTAGAGTGGAGTGTAAGGGGGTGTATGTGTGTGGCGAAATGTAAGCGGGTATATGTGTGAGGTGTAATTTTAAGTGGATGCATGTGTGGAGTGTGTGTAGTGTAAGGGAATGTTTGTGTAGTGTGTCATGTAAGGGGGTGTACGTGTGGGGTGTAATGTAAGGAGGTGTATGTGCGGTATGTAGTGTAAGGGGGTGTATGTATGGGGAATATGTGTGGTTATGATGTGAGGAGGTGCATGTGTAGGGTGTAGTGTAAGTGGGTGTATGTGTGTGGTGTAGTGTAAGAGAGAGTATGTGTGGAGTGGAGTGTAAGGGGGTGTATGTGTGTTATTAAAAATGAAAATAGTAAAAATAAATAAATAAATCTTACCTGACTCTCCAATGTCAGCATCACGTCCAGTCCGGTTCATGCTGTGAGCACCCTTTGTCAAACTGTAAGACAGGCAGCAGCATCTGTAAAGGCTGTATTGCCCATGCAATACACAACCCCTTATATTATAAATCATAACCATACATACACCACCTTACACTACATCTTACATATACCCCCATTACGCTACACAACCACAGATATAACAGCATATACACTGCCTTACACTACACACCACACAAACACCCTGCATATACACCACTTTACACTACACCCCACACATCATAACACACATACACTCCCTCACATTACACATCATATCCACAAATACACCATCTTACATTACAGCCCACATGTACAACCCCTTATGCTACACCCCACACATATACCCTCTTACACTACACCCCACACATACACCCTCTTACACTACACCACACACATACACCCCCTTACAGTACACCCCACACATACACCACCTTAAACTACACCCCACACACAAATCCCCTTATACTACACCCCATACATATGCCCCCTTACTAGTTCTTTATCTGGCCCTTGTTGAGGCAATAGTTGAGCTGGACACACTGAATAAGAAGTCCTATAAAGGCAAACTTTTCATGCAGCTACTAAGGGACAGCCTAAAACTATTGACCTAAAACATGCAATGCATGAGGATATAGTTTGGTACAGTGTTGGGCAGAGTGTGTAATGTGCTAGGCATCAGATATGTGGCTGGTATTATGTCAGAACAGAATGTAATTTCTGTAAAGTACAGTGTATTAATGACAATGGGGTAGATCCTGAACAACGTTTGCAGTACGTATGTTCGCGTAGCGAATTTTCGCTTACGTAAATTCGCTACGCTACCCTTAACACACCCCCTGCACGGACGTATTTTGTGAAAATACGCTACCCATACCCTACCTTAACTTTTCCATACGTAACACAATACGTCCGCTAACGGGCGTACAGACTACACGAACGTACGCAGCTTAGCACGCCCATACTGTACACTTTAAATACCCCCTCCCGCCTACTTCACGTAATTCGCACGTATTCGTCGCTAACGTAATTTTGGCACGCCCACACGTAATTACTTACGTTCGCAATATGTGAATTATCCTTACGTTAGAAAATACGCTACGCGAATGTGCGTATTTTCTGCTGTGCGCATGCGCAGTTCGATCAAAACTGCGCATTTACGTGTATATCACACGTAAATTTGCAGAAAAACGTAGAGCAGGATCTGCCCCAATGTCTGTTTCTAAGGTTAAAAACATAAATATTTTAGCTATATAAAAAGCCATGAAATTCATAGACAAAAAACTTGTGGACCTTTAAAACTTTACCACTGAATAAAATTACAACATTAAGGCTGGAGCCTTAATGGACATGTTCCTTAAGCTATAGATACATGTTATATCATGGTATACCATCACATCCTATCGTTCGCTGTAGATTCAGCACTATCATGAAGTGAGATTGCTGTCACTCACAAAATTGTGGAGCTGCTAATTCACAAATATGTGTAAATTTTGTGCAAGTGAAGATTTGAGCAGCTATATAGCATAATAGAGAGTACCCACAACAGAAATTGGGAACATTTGATAATTGCAGAAAAAGAAAGTAGCTCACTTTCAGAATGTATTATTTTAATTACAGAAAGATTTATGAATCCTTTACAAGATGTATCAATTGTAATATAAAAAAAAGTATATTCAACTAGTTCAAGTGAGTGATCAGTTAAATAAATAAATACACATAAACATATTGCAGATGATTTAAATGATCACAGAGAAAAAATCGACATACTGGTAAATGTAAAGTTTCTCTTAGGTCTGGTTGCAAAAAGAAACTGGGATGTGTAGCTTTACCTTTAGAGATGAAATACAGGCAGTATCAGACCTGGTGTATTTATCATCAGAAACATCAGCTGAGAATCAAATTTCTTAGAAAAAAACACTCTACATTTTCTCCAGATGGCAAAATATGCCCTCAAGTTCAATTTTTTTTAGATCTAATATCACATGACCTAGAGGAAATAGTAATAGACCGTCCAAATCTTCTAACCTTTGAAAAGATGAAAAACAAGCTTAAAAAAAAAAAAAAATTGGACTGATATGGTATTTAAAAAAGTCGACAAAGGTAGAAACATAGTAATATGGCCCATTGATAATTATCAATCTGAAGCATTTAGCCAACTGAATGAATCAGCATATTTTTAATGAATGAAAACTAATCCAACTTAGCAATATTTAAGAGAATATGTACATATTTTGGAAGAAGCCCATAATAATAGCATACTTACCAAACAAGAATATATGTATCATAAGGCTGATAACCCTGAGTAATTTAGTTAGAAAAAGGCAGTCTAATGCCGCCTCGGGGTGTGCTTAGTTAGAAGTGGGAGGGGGGAAGAATTTAGATTAGCTGGGGAAGGCGGGGGGAGGCAGGGAGAGGCATTGTCCGTGCGTATTTTCTCTTAGGTGCCATAAGGTACCTAAAAACGGGAGGGCCGGTTAGGGGCTGCACCAGTGAGTTAGGTGCGGATCTGTCCGCACCTAACTCACTCTTAGGTGAGAATACCGTCCTCTGTATCTACTCCCTAAGATACACAAAAATCCCACCACTTCACCGGTAGACCGATCGTCTCAGGTATTGGCAGCCTCATTTCCAAACCCTACCTTAACTTTTGGCAGCGGGACCGCTCACGTCCGCACACGTACGTATAGCTTGCCGCTAAACACGCCCATACTGTACGATTTAAATGCAAACCCCGCCTACATTGCATAATTTCATCATACTTATGGCTATCGTAATATTGGCACGCCCCCTCGAATGTTTTTACGTTACTGTTACATGAAAGGCCCTTATGCTCAGAGCTACGCTGTGTTACGTAGCATAACATCTGCCGCGCGCAAGCTCAGTACATACAAAAAAGCGGTTTTACGTCTCCGCCAGGCATAAATACACCGGAAAATGTTGTTCTGGATCTGCCCCAATGTTTTTTTTCTTTTGTTTATTACAATAAGTTATAAATATCACCATATGTTTTTTTAAAAAAAAGAGAAGTAAGAAAAATAATACAAATACCAACACAGGACTATTCTACAAATTAATTTAAATAGGAGCCAGCTGTTTTGATTTTTTATTTTATCTTCACATCTCATTATTCCCATTCACTCTTTTTAATATTTTCGCATTTTTTAAATGAACCAATAAAGTTTAGTACTTTTAAATTCATTATATAATGGTATGTATGGGTTAGAGTGGAGATAAGTGCACAAAATGAATCTCGCTTTTTCTTCTCTATGTAAATATGCCTTTTTGAGAGTTTTTTTCTACTTCCTTTTTCAGAAAGCCATATTACATTGATTACATTAGAATATGATTGGGAAGGCAGAACGGGTCTTTTCACTAGCTGTTTGTTTTGTTAGGGAGCTGATGATCCAGGGCAGTGCCTTTGAGGGGTGAGATTTCAGAGAAAATGACAGGTGTTTTACAATTTAGGAAAATGTGCTGCATTATAGAGATAGGAGAGAGAGAGAAACAGCTCATAACGTTGCGTATGTCAAGTAAGAGCCCTCTGCTGGGTGCACTGACACTGCCTTCACATGAGAGGAGTAAGATGGCCACTTCACTTGGATTTTCCTGCTGTGCTGGTGGAGAAATCAGCTATAATAACTCCTTCTGGTGGGCTGGGGGGTGTTTTTAGCTTGAGGGAGACACACGGTGAAAACTTCAGCTTACAGTTTGCTGTAATAAAAGAGATAAAATCTCCAAATCGCTGTGTGCTGTGTGAGGGGGAAGTTCTTGTCTCCTAGCAATGTGATCAATTATTCACTACACTGGGGGGTGACCTAAGGGGAACTCTGACATACAGCAGTCATGCACAGTCTTCCTTGGCCTCTATTACAAAGACAATGCTGAGGGTTACCTTAGGGGAATTGTGATATACAGAAGGCAATCACAGACTTTCCTGGTTTGTATTACAACTGCAGTGTCCAGTCATTAAGGTTATGTGGACCCCTGAGTTGCCCCTCAGTTTAAGGAAATGTAAAAATGTAGATAATTTATATTTGTTAGGTTAAGGTGTTGGTTCAATTTTATTTGTTCTTATTTACACATACAAACACAAACACACACACACACACATCACTATATAT